>JAKTRX010000058.1:0-23766 GCA_030579915.1 Starmerella bombi
TATCGCTCTGGTGGTAATTACGGAGCTGATACTCAGTACGCCAATCCAAACGATACACTTATTTTCTCCGTTTGTGTTAACCCAGTTTGTCACAAAAGATGGAAGAGTCCTATTCTTAGACAGAAATAACCAGTAATGGTAGATACATTCTCTGCGGTACGTCTAGCTTTCAGCAACGACGGAAGTACAAACCCCACAGAATTGTCCATAACTCTGGTTGAGGCGCTTCCGTATACCAGTGTCTACTTGGGAATGCCAGCACCGACAGAATTAAGGCGTTACTGGGGGTGATAGACAATTCTGTATCTGGTAAATACACCCTTACAAGCTGTCTAGGCTGTAATATTTGCAAGATGCGCTAACATCTTATCTTTCAAAGATTTACCGCTAGAGGAATACACGTATAATAAGCCGAACTTTTATCGTACTCAGTCTGGCGATGACCTATTAATGGATTATGTGCATATGAACTTCCATTTATATACCACCAATAAATATGGCTTGGTAGAGAAATACTCCAAAAGCACATGGTGGATTAGCTTGTCAAAGTATACGTTGTGTTTTACCTATAAATAATCCCCCATTAAGCAGTCTTTGCAATGCTATGCACTTCTGATGTATTTATCAATAATGATACGTCAAAGTCGTTTTCAGAATAGGGCATAAAACCCCCACGCTGAGGTATTAGGGTTAAACCTGAAACCTTAATGTTACAGTATTAAAGCTTCGCTTCTTCATACTTGCTATTCTCTCTCGTGCTACGCCCTTTCTTGCGGCTCCGAAAAAACATGAGGAAAAAAGAATCACCGTTGCTAATAATTGGTGAGGTGCTCCTCTATCATGCTCTTAATTAAAAGTTTTCATATTGAGTCACCCTGTGAATGATAGTAAACTCTATATAGCCAATTCGAGCTTTTTTTGGTATAATTTCGCGATTTCCACCAATGTTTGGAATGTGGTGCCAGGCAATTTTGGAGTCAGAGAAGAGCCTTAAACTAAGGATGACAGTGAAATCGATTCGAATTTTTTTAACCTAATACCATATCATCCACCAAAGTATGGATGACAGTAGTTGGGATCACTGATTTTTGGCATTTATATTCTGAAGTCACGCTGCTCGGTGGTGTGGAGAAGGTATTGTGTCCCATCTGTTAATTGCGTCGATATATTGATGACTGCGATAATAGGCTTAACCAATTTCAAGGTCTTTTTAGGAAGTCACGCTTTCCACCAACGTATGGGGAGTGTATAGAATTGAGATTTGGCCTAGCAGGCAATTGTGTCAGAATTAGATGGCTGTAAAACGGACTTCATTAAATTCTGGGATATTTTTGGTTTCCACCAAGATAAGGAGAATGGAAAGGATTGAATTCCGGCCTATCAAGCAATGGTATCACAATTGGATGACTGTGAAATGACGGACACCAATTTGGGGTTTATTTTTCACAATTTACGCTTTACGCCATGGTATGAAGAGTGGAACGGATTAAATTCTGACCTATCAGGTGATTACTTTACATGTGGATGACTGTGATATGAATGTCACGAATATCTGGGTTTATTTTTTAGAAATCACACTTTACACCATGGTATAGGAATGAGGTAGTCTGGATGTTTACTGCATTGCACAGTTGCGGGAGAGGTGCACATAAAAGTAACTCGTATTGTGAGAGATAAGAATAATATAATTTGGAGAGGTGGATAATGTTAGATATATGCATGAATAGTTTGTGGAATAGTTTGGAGCACGTTTTGGAGCACGTAGATCACTTTAAAGCAAACTAGTTTTTAGTTAAATGCTCTCTCTATTAAAAGCACTTGCTGAAAAGTAATCTACATTCTCAAGACTTGGCTCATACTTGACACAAAACAGTATTCAATTAGGGTCACCTTTATTATGAATGACCACTAATACTATATAAGTGGGAAAGTCTAGCAGACTTTGTGGGGCTAAATGTATGCCAAGAGACGGGATTATGTAGTGTAAATATTCCGGATGATGTGATGTAATAAGTTTTAGAAATATAAGCATCCGAAGCGTGAATGGTCTAGAGATAGAACAATCAGTTTATGGATAATCGTGGAATCTGGGGATATCTTGAACGTTAATATTTTGACTGCAATACCTTTGTGGTGTGATCTAAAACTTGAGAGCATTCCGGTAGTATGATCAAATACAGCTTTTTGCTACATGTCCTTTACTGTACCTCGTTCTATAAACAGGGTGTATAAATCATATCTGTTTATTATCTAGCATATATTGATACGAAATTTAGTTCCATTGTACTTGTCGTAAGATGTTATGTTTTGAGTATGCGTCCTATTTAAGGTGTGCACTTCAGGCATGATTCAGCTCTTACCAAAACCTACTCATTTAATATGTCACCATACGTTACAATGTAAATTTCATAGTCTACTCCATAGTATTCCACGTCATCACAAATATTGTGACTGCGTGTATCTGAACAATATTATTTTTATGTTATGTGCATTTTAGTGCGTTTATAGCATCCATGTAGCATTAGAGAAGGGATTTCTCCTTGAGCCACTCAACACCGCCGAAAATATGTCTTGGGGCCCAGAGATCTCGTTGCTTCTTCCATGCATTCACATTCCCAGAATTCTTGGCATCCACAGCCCATGGATTAAGTTGGAAATTCTTAGCCCAATGGGGTTTACCACCATATTTGAAGCAGGTATCTTCGAACGCCTTGAACCACAGATCGATGGGCGGATCACACCCGAAAGGACGGAACATCGTAGCGTTCAGGTTTAGAGTGAGCTGCTCGTTGCTAGTCTTCTTGGGCGTAGAATATTTCAGCTCTGGTGAAGGATCCAGCCAAGGGCGGGTGATGTTTCCATAGATCGGACCAACCCTGTTTGGCTTGGCTGTATCATTGATGTCCGGCAGGGTGGTGTTGGAAGCACGGATTTCGATAGGAGCATGCACGAACCATTTCTCTTCCATGATTTTTTCCCTCAGTTCCAGCAGGGTTTTCGGGCCATTAGTTAGAGGTAACGACCACTCATTGACGAACTGTTTGAAGAGGCAGTCCATGTTTATTTGGTGATCGCTTCGTCCTACATGCCGAGTGACCTTCTTCTCGTCGAACTGGCGGCTGAAAATCCAGCGCTCTACTGACTGGGTCCACTTGGGTCTGAATTTCACGGCCACCCACAAAAAGATCTCGAACATCAGTCTGCCGAGGTACGTACCGTAGAACGAGTACAGCGGTGGCTCAGCAGGCTTGGTAGTACGGTCAGCCTGCCACACGTAACACTTGTTGGAGTAGGGATACCACCAGATACGGTGGAACTCGGACTCCACAAACACTTTTGACCAGATTTCGGGGGAAATCAGCTTGTCGAAATCAACGACGTAGGCACGGCTCTCGAGATTGAATGCGGGAACTGTACGGATCGTGGCCCTCACAACGATACCGAAAGCACCGAGCCCGATAAGCACAGCCTTGAAAAGTTCGCGATTCTGCGTGTCAGATACGGTAACGACCTCGCCAGATTCGGTGACGATATCTAGGCTGACGAACTGCTCGGAGACCAGGCCATGGTAGCATGACGACCCATGAGTACCAGTTGAAATAACACCTGCCACACTCTGTTCGCTAATTGAGCCCAGGTTCTGCAGCGCCAAGCCCCTACTTGCCAGCTCCTCGTTGATATGCTTCAGTCTCGCGCCTGCCTCTACGGTGATATCAGTATACCCATTGCGGCTGTTCTCTTCGACGCCGAGAATTTTATTCATATTATCCAGGTTAACCAGCAGACCTGACGTTTTTGTGATGATTGACGGCGAATGGGTCGCACCGGTCACGACCACATTCGTGCCTTTTTCCCGGGCATAATTCACGATATCCTGCACCTGCTCCACCGTACGAGGCTGCATATACAGCTCGGGGTAGCACCGGAACGTGTTGGCCCACGGCTTGTGAACGTAGCGCGAAACGCCTTCCATATATCTGGATACGTTCAAACGAGATGCAGACATGCTGGGCAATTTGGATCGTATTCACAGGGCAGGGGTTGTAACCGAAAACTGTACGTGACGGGTAATATAAGTATCTGAAGGGAGTGTTCGAGATAATTTATTGTGGCTGAGCTGGTGTGTGTCTGAAACGTGATTTAGTGTAAGCGCCAAAGTCCCATCAAATTCGCTGGTGATGTGTACTATCGTTTATACGGCCAGGGAAACTGCACTGCTGAGTGGCCGAATAGACTAGCTGTTCTTCCCACGTCGCGTAGCGCGGGACCAGAAGAAGTTTAACCGAGTATGGTTCCCCTGAAGCCATAGAATAGAAAATAAGCGAGGAATCTAAGTTAAGTAAATGGATTACTCCTCTAAATACCGAAGCAGCACGGTGATATTAACATTAGATATTCAATTTAAGTAAGTAGACGAGGCGTCTATTCCTGCGGATGGTAGGTCGCCTGGTGCACAGCAGCTAGAAGTCGCTTAGCATGCTCACTTGTGTTTTTGCGGGTGGGCTGGATTATGAGCTTACTGATCTGAGCGGCAGCCTCGGCATCGCTGAGGCTGGAGTGGGCTGGTTCCTTTGAGCTAGCTGCCGTAGACGCACTAGATTCACCAGGAGTAAACTTTTCAGGGATGGCGCCATTGGACTTAGCAGTGCTCGAATCAACTGGCGAGCCAGACCTGGCTTTTTTAGACTTACCGGATCTGGGTTTAGATTTGGATGACTTTGACTTGGGGTTGCTTGACTTAGGCTCGCTGGGCTTAGCTTCACTAAACTTGGATTCGGTAGGCCTAGGCTCGCTGGATTTAGGCTCGCTGGATTTAGATTCGGTAGGCTTGGGCTCGCTGGACTTGGGCTCGCTGGACTTGGGCTCGGTAGACTTAGGCTCGGTAGGCTTAGGCTCGGCAGGCTTAGGCTCGGCAGGCTTAAGTTCGCTGGTCTGAGACTCGGCAGGCTTAGGCTCGCTCGTCTTAGGCTTGCGCTTGTTCTTTCCATTGGCCTTCTTGGCCTTACCATCAGCCTGCTTGGATGCCGAGTCCTTTGGTATCCTAGGCTCCCTTTCAGGCTTTGTCTCCTTGGACTTCCAGGCACCCTGAGGGGATGGAGCAGGAACATACTTTTTCGTGTTCTCCTTCTCCTGCAGTTTGCGTACCAGCGTGGCCTCGGTATCGACCTTGGCACTAATCCGAGTCACCACTGGTGCTCTGCCCGACAGATACTCGAGCTGCGGGTTGCTGACATTCAGCACCGACTGGGCAGGCACAGTGACACCGCGTTTGGTGGTCAGTCTGCCGTCCAGGGTGGATCCAGCCGCGAACTCGAAATCCCACACGATATCCAGAGTGGTGTTGGAAGCAGTGCCGCCATTGACACCTACCACGACACCGCGTGTGAACAGAGGCACCTTACCGTGGTCCAATGATGAAACCACCCTATCTCCGAGCTGGAACCGCTGGGTGCGGAGCTGGTGATGGGCACTGTCGGATGCTAGCAGTGCACCCTTCTCAACGCCCTTGATTATGACCTTCTCCAAGTGGATGGGCCCCAAGCCCATCAAGTTGGACTCGATGGCACGAGTGCTGTAGTGGGTGAGATGCTCAGTGGACGTGGGCATGTAGACGGGAGCGCCAAAGTTGGCCTTCTGCCACTCACGAATGCTGTTCGCAGTTGCACTATCGATGACAGGGTTTCTGGAAGCCATAAGCTTGGTGAGCACCGGCCGGAAACTCTTCAAGTACTGTTTGAGGAGGTCGACAGCAGGCTGGCTGAAGAACCACCGATTGTAGTAGTCGGTGCTACTGAAGCCCTCGGCCATCAGGTTGAGGAAAGGCACCCTGAAAGTCAACGCAATGTTGACCTTCTTGCCGCCCTCGGCCTCGACCATCACTCGCGCAGTGAGGTTCAGCAGCTGCTTGATGTCCAGGTTGACGATTTTCGCAGTGCCCTCGGTGGTGTACCATCGCATACCCCGGCGCTCCTGCTCGACCACCGCCTTGGAGCTGCCGATAATGGGGTCTCTACTGCGTGGCTGAACGACCTCCACCACCAGATCCTTGGAGCCGATGTACTCCTTGATGGTGGCAGGGAATCCGTAGAACTTGGACAGCAGGACCAGGACGTGGCTACCAATGGGGAACTCCTCGCTTAGCGGCAGCGCCTTGCGCTCCTCGAATCGCGGATCGTGGTGCTCCACGTGCGTCACGACCATCTGGGCGGGAACGAATTGTTCTTTGCCGCCAAAGTCCTTGACGAAGGAGCCGTCGTCTGTGCGCTGCAGACCTTGCAGCTCCCTGACGCCCACCATAGCCTCGGTCTTGCCCAAGGCAACGCCCACGCGCTTGTAGTCGCCGATAATGCGCGGTGCAACCTTCTGCCACAGAGCATTGGGCTCAGGCGACTTGATGCTGGTGATCTTGGCCTCGCTCAAAAACGGCCAGTTCACGTACACCTTTTGGCCGACCCTGATGCGGTTCTGGGCCGGCTTGATCTCGATAATGACCGAGTCGTCGCGCGACGGCATCTCGAAGATCTTGACGCCCGCGTCACGGTCGAGCTTCCAGTTGAACGGCAGCGTGTACAGCGAGGGGAAGCCGGCCAGAGCAGACTTGCCCTGCCGACTGCCGGGAAGCAGGCCGTAGCGCAGCGGGTGCTTGGGGAACTGCATCGCCTTGGACACGCAGGTGCAGGCCTGGATGTCCGGCAGGGTGCGGGACGGCGACTTGTAGAGATGGACGTTGTTGGGGTCGAAGTAGAACTCGAGATCGATACCCCGCGAGTTCCGGAACCGCTCGGCCTCGGACAGATCGTTGTCCTCGATGGGCCGCACGTACTTGAGTAGCCGCTTTTCGTCGATGAACGGAATCAGCACCACGGCCTCCCAGTCGGCCTTTTTACCGTTCTTGTCCAGCTGGAAGGTGTGCGGGTAGAAGTCGATGATGGGACTGGTGGGCTCCAGCACCAGGTGATGCAGGGCCGGGGGAATCAGGTTGATGCTTCGGTCGGGCAGGACGGACATGAGCTGCTCGAACGGCCGGAACGGCTCGCCCAGATCGAACTCAGGCACGAAGCCGTCGCCGATCGCGCTGATCAGCTCGGTGGTCATGGTCGAGTAGTGATTGTCGTAGTACCAGGACCACGATGGGCACGAGCGGTAGTAGTAGAACAGCACCCACTGCAGACCCTCAAGGTAGCGCAACGAGGTCTGGCGCACGATCTCGGAGTCGTAGGTATCCTTGAACTTGTGGCGGTAGTAGCGGTTCTTCCACTCGGTGAACTTCTGGCCGTAGTCCTCCTTGGCCTTGGGGTCGTTGATGTGGGCCACGGCGTAGATTCGCAGCACGCGAAGAGCGGTCGGAGGCTCCACATCGCCCTCGTTACCGGTGTACTGCAGCTTGCCGTCGTCGTAGGTGAAGCCCGTCTGCTTGGCCAGTAGCTTAACGAACTTGGGCTCCTCGCTGATCTCGAGCTCGCTGCTGGTGTCGTTCTTGGAGATGCATTTCCGCATGAACTTCTTGATGTAGTCGAATACGTCACGCTGCTTGGCCGTCAGCACGATCTGCTCCTCGCTCTGGCCACGCTCGTTCTGCACGCTGTCCATCTGGGAGTTGAACCAGCCGTCGATGGCGCTCTGCTGCTCGAACTTGCGCGTCTGGTAGCTCTTCAGGTACTCCATCCAGTTCTTCAAGGCCAGGAAGTCGATCTGGCCGTTGGTCGAAATGTAGTGGTTGTTGCTACTGTACAAGTACGACTTGTAGGTGTCGAAAATGACCGGGATGGCGCCGTCGTTCACCAGCAGCATCGGCAGCTCCGGCAGGAAGTCGTTGCCAATGAAGAACAGGATGAGAATAACGTCGTCCAGCAGGCGCTCGAAGTCCGGGGGCTGCTTGAACTCGCCGTTCGTCATCTCCAGCTGGATGTACTCACGGACCACCGACAGGTGCAGCAGAATGAACTTCTGCTCGCTGAGCTCCTGGCTCTGGAACTGGATCTTGCGCCCGAAGGTGACCTCCTCACGCAGCAAGCTGAAGTGTGGCTCGTGCGTGCTCAGGCCCAGCATGATGAGATCCGCGTCCAGTCCGTACAGACAGTGGCGCGTATTTGGGTCGTAGTCGGGCTGGGAGCGCAGGTTGCGGATGAACTGCATGATTTTGTGCTCGCCCTCGCCAGGGACCTCGTGGCCACTCAGCACAATGCGGCAGTTCTGCCATTTGGAGTCCTCGGTGATCTTGCGGGCAATGAAGTATTTGAGGTGCGTGGTCAGCCGGGCCATGAACTCGGTGCCGGGCGTGATGCAGTTGGAGTCGAATGGGTCCTCGTCGAGCTCGACGCCCTGCTGCGCCGCATGCTGGCGCGCCTTCTCGGCATCCAGGGCTGACCGGAACCGTCGCGCGCGTTGCTGGTTCATCTTCGCGCGGGGTGCCACACCGTCGATGGCCATGACGAAGTACTTCTGCGGACCGATCACGCTGAACAGGTGCTCGATGTAATTCGATACCGCCTGGAACACCTGGTCGTCGTCGAGGTGGCCCACGTTCTCCGCATTCGCGTGTGTGCTCATGTGGATGATACTATTCATGTCCAAATACAGGTTGTCGAACTCGGGAATCACGTTTCCGTTCACCTGCTGCGAGGCCAGTGGCCACCGCTGCGCAATGTAGCGGAAAAATTTAGGAATTCCCATCCACCGTTGCAATTACAGTTGAGAGTAAGCGTGCCGGGGGCTTTGTCATGGGGAAAGGTTAGGGCGGAACCTGTGATCCACCACAAATGTCAGACCATTCGCAGGAAACCGTCTTTGTGTACAAGCCGGCTCCGCCCAATTCGGCTCCGCGCAATCGGCTCCGCGACCGGCTGGCACACTACCAGCTGGATGGAACGCCGCAGCAGGAGCAGCTGAGAATTGGCCGGTTTCTGGAGGTGCAGGAGCTGATTTCCACCACAAGCGACGCGCTGGTCGCGGAGCATCACCGCAGAAGCCTGGCTGAGTTCACCGCGTTTGTGCGCCAGGCCGAGGGCTCTGAAAAGCTCCCTACTGTGTTCATGCTGAAGGCCGACGCTAAGTCGTACACGGCCAAAATCAAGGAACAGGACCCTGCCTGGAATGTCATCTCTATCCACTCCAAGGAGTGTCCGAACTTCAAGAGCACGGTCAAGCTGATTGTCAATCGTTTCACCAGCACCGCCAACGTCTTGGATCGCCGGCTGACGTACGACTTCCACGTGCTGAAGGACTCCGATCTAGCCAACCAGCCGTTGTTCATTGTGCTCGAGGACACAGAGGGATTCGATGCTGCGGTGGTTCGCGAGCTCATTTCATACATGCAGACATACGCGTCGGAGCTGAAGTTGCATCTGCTGCTAAACCTGCACTTCCCGCTGGCGTTGACTGAGCAGAACCTGAACCAGAGCCACATCGTCGGGATGGATGTGCATGTGATTGAGGGGATGCCGGCGGCTACTGCATTCATCGACACTCTCCAAGAACGTCTAAGTGCCGTTGGAATCACATTGGATCCGGGGCTTCTTCAGCGACTGAGTGGGATGATCCTGCCGGAGGTCGTGAGCCGGGTGCGCTACGCTGTGCTGGCGTACTTCGCCGGCAACCCCAGTAACCAGCTGTTCAACGTTCCAGTAACAGGAGAGGTACTGGATCATGCGTGCTGTCCCAACTACAGGCCGTTGGTCGAGCAAGCATTGTCTGATGCCACGATCTACGTGGGCAACGGCGTGGACCGGATGTCGGTTCCAACCAGCGTCCTGTACCAGCTGTCGCGCGAGTCGAGCATCTATATCAACATCTATGATTTCTACTGTGCATTTAAGGAAATGGTCAGGCGTGTGCCCGGCTGCACCGACTGGGATCGGCAGAGTATGGCGATATTCCTCGAGAGCATATCGGAACTGAAAATGATGGGAGTATTACGAGACTGTAAACGCAAGTTCGAGTGTGTAGAAAAGACTTCGTGGAAGGGTGTATAGTTCCAGGCAGCTGGCTACCTGTGCACCCTGATCAACTAGTATACCATCACGAGGTGTGCTAAGTGATGTAGACATCGTGACGAACGATAAAGTATCTAGGTGATGCTATACCATGTACCATACAATGTAGCACAACACGACATGCAAAGTCAGGTAGGCATCGTGACGGACCCAACTACGGTCATGCCTATACTATGTACCGTACATCGTAACACATCATGATCATACTAATGCCAATTATGTACAGAGTCACGGCAGTCACAATACTTACAGTACTTACAACAGTACTTACAATAAATAGCCAATGGGAGTGGTAAGCTCTTACCAAAAACTAGTGGTGTATACAGCGGTGACACAGCTGTGCTAGTAATGTATAATAGTATGTGGTGCATTACGGTGTATGATGGCATGATAGTGTATCACTGTGTGGTACGTGACAATGTTGTCTATGGCTTAGCATGGCTGTAGTGTATCATGATGTACGCATAGCTTTAGTATGTCCGTTGTGGCTACTTTTAAACTGAAAAACGAAACAGTAAGCATGCTATAAATTGGATTATCATAATAAGTGGGCTATCAAGAAATATATATATATGTTGGATTATCTTAGCGACTCTCACTATTGTATTATACGGTATATCAGTACTGTACACTGTATATCGTGATGTATTATTTCACTATAGAAGATAACTGCTATACGTTGGATTATCACACATAGGCAAATATCACTGTATATCACTATCGTAAACTAGTAGATGTTATCGGCAAACTGTATAGTAGAATATCGTGTGAATCATATTAGTGATCACGTTGTACCACTACTGCAAGGGTGACACTATTGTCTCACTATGCGGTGATACCTCCGGTATCACAGCTGTGATGTACTATACTGATGCACTACGAACACGCTAACCGTATAGATACGCATCGTGATACACATTCTTCAATACTGAATTATATACTTTTAGATGAGTCTCCTGAAAACCTTGGCCGACACAAGCACGCAGAACACAGCGATGAAGTACGTGACCGGTTTTCTAAGAACGCTGATGGCAGTGTAGTTGTATGAGACGTACAGGTTGTGCGAACGCATCTCGCTAACCACGTTGCTGTACTCAACCTGGACAGTGGGCCGGCCATAGAGGTCGAGGTAGCTGTACGTGGTGGTCAGATCCAGGTCGTCGAACTCGTCCTGGCTGACCACCTCGACGTTGGTGGCACCCTCCGGCAGCACAATCGTGTTCACAACCTTGCCATAGGTGACCGCGTCGGGGCCAGCCACCATGGGCAGCTCTAGCACGAACGAGCTGGGAGTGGGGCTGTGCACGAACTTGCCAAGGTCTGCTGCCCATCCAACCGTGAAGTTGTAGAACCAACCACCCATGACTGGGTAGCGTGGCAGCAGGTCGATGACACCTGGGCGCACGATGCTGGTGGAGATGTTGCCCACAAGATCGACATAGTACTCCTCACGGTGGGTCTCCGGGAGCGGAATGCGGAAAGCACGGATGCTGGCGGAATTCAGGTTGTTACCGTGGCGGGAACGCGTGAACTCGGCACGCGAAAACGACCCATCAAGCTTCGTGCCCACATTGTGTATATCGTAACTCTCGTCGAAGGAGACCGAGTTACCCCAGTGCGACACCCAAACCGAACGCTTGAGCTGCTCCACCCTCACCTGAGGAGTGGGGTTTGCGTAGCGAAGCGTCAACGGGGTGCTGCTGAGAGGCTCGACATCGCTGTAGGGTCCAAACACAAGGAATCCAGTAGCATCAACCTTCGGGTTTTCGTCATTGCCCTCGTCCAGTAACTCGTACTGCTCGGAGAGCATGGTCACCTGCGTCTCCTGGCTGGTGGTGGGGTAAACACTGAGGTAGTTTCTGAGGCCGCGGTACAGCATGAACTGGGCGTCCGACTGCTTGCCACTGGCCGGGTACGGCACAGGACCATCAGCGTAGCCGACAGCAATCGCGATCTGGGTCTTTCCCTCGGGCTGGACGGGTCTGGCCAGCACGATCTCGTAGGTAGCGTGCTCGCTGCCACTATCAGGAATGACACGCACGGGAAGCTCCTCCCCACTGAGGACATCACGCGATTCAATCATGGCCACCGCTGAGTTCTGACTGCCAGGAATCAAGAACTTGTACACCTCTTCGGGCTCAGAACCTACGTTCTCGATGTTGAGCTCGAACGACTGGCGGACGTAGGCCTGGAACACATCCAGTGTCTGCAGCACATTGCGGTTGATAAACGCAGCCTCGCCAGCATGCACCAGTGGCGCCAGTGCTAGTACACAGAGGCCAATAAGCTGTGTGAACGCCAGCATCTAACTATGTGGATATGTGGCTATAGCGAGCCAGCTGGGGTTAGTAGGGTAGGCACGTTATACGCGTAGAATATCCCTGAGCACCATGCGATGGATGATGTGCAGAGACAACTGGACCGGCTGTTGATCAGCGAGCCATCGGTTGATGCAATTGATACGTGGTTGGAATCCACGGCGGAGGAGTTTCCGGAAATCACGGGCCAGAAGCCCCGGGTTGGGAGCACTGGGCAAAATGAGAGCCCGCGCGTGCAAAGGCATGAGGAGCCCGAGAGGGAGTTTGTAGATAAGCTTGAAAAAGAGAGGCGTGAAACAAGGTTCAGAGAGGAGGGTCTGAGGGATATCTTGAGAGAGGAAGAGCTGAGGGAAGAGAGCCTGAGAGAGGCAGAGCTGAGAGAAGAGAGACAGGAGGAGTCAAGACGAAAGGAACTCAGGCAGAGACTCAGGAAGGAAATCCAGGACTTCAGCTTGCAGAGTCAGGAGGGAATTGGACGGGACGAGATGAGGAAAGAGATGAGAAACGAAGAGCTCAGGCTGGAGGAGATCAGGAAAGAGATCAGACAGGAAGAGGTCCGCAGAGACCTTAGAGAGAAAGAACTTAGAGAGGAAGAGTTCAAGCAGGAACAGATCAGGGAAGAGCTCAGCCAGGAAGAGCTTAGACAGGAACAGATCCGACAGAAAACGCTCAGGCACGAACAGATCCGACAGAAAGAGCTCAGACACGAACAGTCCAAGCGTCTCAGACAGGAAGAGATCAAAAACGAAAATATTAAACACGAGGAGCTCAGGCAACAATTGAGGCAAGAGGAACTTAGAGGGAAAGAGCTCAGACGAGAGTTTAGACCGCAGCTTGGGTTCACACAGAATGAGCAGCAGGAACCCAGTTCAGAACCGTATGAGCCACCGAAACTCAGAATGGAACCGCAATTCACACATTTTGAGCAGCAGAAATTCAGACCAGAACCGGAATTCACACAATATGAGCGATCCAGACCGGAATTGGAATTCACACTATATGAACAAGAGGAGCTCAGCCCGGAGTTGGAATTCGGACTAGAGTCTCAACCTAGGCAAGTTGTTCCCGAACAGGAAGAGTTCATCACGGACACTTCGCCCACTCTTGAGTCATTCTGTGCTCATCTCGACGATTACGCACAGTCAGACCCCGTTAGTGAGATCAGGAACCTCATTATGGATCCAGAGTTGCCCACTCCACCTGACGACATTCTGGCCGCATTGCTTCAGGTTGCCAGAAATGTGCCTCGACACAAAGCCAGCCTGCATCCGTGGACATCTGCTTTAGATGAACTAACTCAGGAACGCATGCAGCAATACACGCTGAGACAGGAAAGCCTGCGAATACAATATGCAAATGCAGTGAATGCGGTTGCCCAACGCACCCAGGCCGAAGTCATGGGTCAATGGAAGCAAGCATTTCGTGATGTTCTCATTTGCAAAGCACTGCTCAACCGCTGGAATGTTTTGGTGAAGAAGCAGTTCTTCGTGGCCTGGCGACTGAAGGCACTTCCCTCACTCAATGCTGCTGCTCAGACTAAGCAGATCTTGCAGATTCAGCTCTTCAAACAGCTTGTATCATATTGGAGGCATCAGTTGCGAGCTCGCAAAACGCTCGAGGCTCAGGCAGCTGTGCTCCAACGAGCGAATTATACCCGGATTTTGAGTTCCTGGCGATCCCAACTAAGTGAGGTCCACCAGTTGGATTGGCACAGTGTGCATGATAGACACCTACGCCAGCTGTGCTATCGCCAGTGGAAAGAGAGGCTGGCGCGGCTGCGTGACTGTGAAGTGCACGCCGATAATATCGTACGGAAGCGAGTTTTGACCAAGTGGAAGGAGCAGCGTGCTATTCTGCAAGCTATGCCGGTTTGGGATCACCGCCTCCGGGACGCTCGCCGAGTGCTCAGAATATGGCGGATGCAGCACCAGGCAACGAGCGTCCAGGCCCAACATGTGCGTAACACTGGCATCCTGCTCCTGAGAAGCTGGCGGGCAAGACTGTATGTTGCCGAGAGCCACACGCTGCAGTTTCAGGAACAGTTACACGCCGTGATCTTACTGTGGCGGCATCAAACCTACCAACGTGCTAAAGTCAACACACTATTAGATCGAGTCATTCAAGTCCAAGACCAGGCAGTTGCCGAATGCATTCTGAACATCTGGAGAGCACAGTTAGCAGGCCTGAGAGGAGTGTCCCAGAAGGCCACCGATTTCTACTCTAATTCCGTGAAGCGGCAGAGTCTGATCCAGTTAAGACGCAAACATTCTAATATCGGCGGAATGCTGAATGAGTCAATCTCATTTTACCGCAGGCTTCTGGCCACAGAAGCACTGAAAATGATGCGAGATGTGTATATCCAGCAGAGGGACGAGCGACTTAAGCAGAAGCTAGAATACGCCCAGTTGGTGGTGAGTATGAACGTATCTGCAGCAGTGTTGTCCCACTGGCAGCAGAACCTGAAGCGAGTCGAACGGTTCTGTCGCATCATTGATTCATCTGCAGCCCGGTCTACCAAGCAAACGATCTTGCAAGTTTGGCATGAAGCACTGGAGGCGAACCTTCGCATGAAGGCGCAAGTCCCAACAGTGCATGATGAGTGGGTAAAATTCAAGGCCATGCAAACGTGGAAAGAAGCGCATAATACCGTGATTGAGCTCGACACTATGGCGAACCAACAGCAGTTGCTGTACCAAGCGCTGGCGGGGCGGAATATCGTCCGGAAATGGCATATCCAGGCCTTGAAACGGGTACAACTACAGGATCTAGCGGCTGCGCGCTACAGCTCCAACATGAAACGAATAGAGGTGCTAGTTTTCCACAAATGGCAACAGAAGACCCGGCCTTCGTTGCAGCTGTCCACCCCGAGGAGAAGCGGGGGTACCCCTTCTACCGGCATATTTACAGAAATGAGCCCGCGGCTCTTAAAAAGGCTCAATACGTCTAACCGCAGAATTGAAATATACAATTCCCCACGACGGAGTGCGGGAAGCGATGTAAGTGAGGTTTACACGCCCACCAGGGGACCACGCTCCACGCGATCTCTTGGCCACGATTCGTTACGTTTAGAATAAAGACTGAGGAGGATGTGTCATTAAAATGTACTTTAGCATGTGCCGTGCCAGGAGTAAGCAGAGTACATGTACGATATGCAGCCATGCCAATATATTTTAGACATTTACGGAACTTATTGGGTTATCATTACGATTAGTTTCATAGATGGCCCGATGATCTTGTACGCTTCGCTGGTTCTACGGTGGTTGCCTCCTTGCTGGCGCTAGTACAGCGACTTGCTCATGCAGCCATAGAGGAAAGTAGATGTTACATCCACTAGGAGCGTGGTACACTTGTATTGTAGTTCTAGAACCACCACCAATCATACAACTCCTGATAAATTCGCTCAAAGCTTCATTGCAGTCGAGCCTTCACCCCGCGAACTACCGTCACATACCAAATAGTCGTATAATTCAGTATGAGTCTGTTAGGTGCACTTTACTTGATTAAGAGACAATAGAGCTTCCCTAAGTGCAGGTTCACTAGTTTCTGTACTCCGTGTTCGATCATGGGTTTAGTTTCCAAATGTATGGCTTATCACGACTGACATGTGGTACCTCCATAGCTTCACGGACGCTTCTTGGATCACGGTTTGGCTGGCACAATTCTAGGTTGAGGTTTTGCTCTGCTAGAATAGTTATACCAACTAATTGCAATTACGATAATGATTTCGATGGAATGCTATCATTGGCGTGCATCCTGGTCATATGCTTCTCCCTTGTTCGAGTGAGCCTGTCCTGTTCGGGTGTTCGAAGGTGAGTGGTCTTGATCCAAAAGCGAACGTTTGATGATCGACCCGGGGTGTCTGTTGCACTCACTGGGATGCCCACCGTGTCAAATAGCTACGATGGACTATTTTTATCGACAATTAGACACATATGAAGACGAATTTCCGATATTTTCTTCATAAGCTTCACTGAATAGTCAATCCGAATGGATCCAGTGCTACGGGAGGAACGTAGGGGGCTCAACTTTTCAGTAAGCTTTCAGTCTCGAATAGACATACAGCTCTAGCCTAGAAGAGCACAATTTGAGTACGAAATGGTAGTAGTTGTCAAATGCTTGCAGCAAAACTATGATAGTTTCCACTTAAAGCAATCCATGAAGTAGACGTCTATCTATTCTGACCTTAGGGTTTATCAGCATTCATCAACAGCGAGTACATTCAATATAGGTTCGCTTCGTTATCTCATTTTATCACAGTGTAGTGCATACAACAAGATACTTGCGGTTGCAATGTTTCGGATTGAGCGGTAGAAAATACAGATTTTGTAGAGTTCGGCAGCAGTTTTAGCCTGGGCCGTGGAGGGGCTGCGAGGTGTCCGCAGAACAAGTAGTGGATAATGGTGCGTAAATATGGAATAAAACTGGTGATGCAAGCAGCTTCATGTAGTAGTCAACGTCGAGGTCCTGCTGTAACTATATCAGTTAGAAATTGAAACTCAGGTGTACAACATGCTGATACACATGGAACAAGAATTTCTTGTGTCACTATCCCGTAAGAGACTATTTCGCCGGCAGCTTTTACTGACCTCATTTCCCTTTCGATTTAGCTATTATTCTCAGGTGTATCAGTTGGTAGACAATTCCTAGCTCACCTGGAGCGTCTTCAAAAGATTTAAACCGGCATTCTTTGTGTCTCTGAATTTGACAGATCAGTCTGCTCGGGAATTCATTCCTCCGAAATCTGATAACTCTAATAAACGCTTCCCGGATATCTGCCCTCTGGAACAGTAGAATATACCAGATATATATTGTTTCATCGTGCTTGATTAACATGAATAGATGGTAGGATGCAAATAGACCTGGAACTGGGCTGTTATGAGTGGTTCTTGTAGGTTGGGAGTTTAGTCTCGTCTTGCAAATTGGAGCCTGATGATGAGTACGTTCGTTTTCGTAATATACAGGATTGTCTATCATCTAAGCGCTTCTAGGCTCTTGGTATTGCGGTTTATATTTCGGCTTTTGCTGAGAGTGTCTGCCATCTCCAGTGAGTTCCATATTATCTTAAAGAAGGTGACGGCGATGCCCATCGGAGAACATGTATCTTCTCTATTTTGGGTTAAGCAGGTATAAAACCATTACTCGTTGACATTAATGGAAAAAATAAGTTCACTGCTGAGGATTGGTGACCTCGGGTAGTAGTATAGCATCCTCTACAAGCGAGAGGTCTGAAACCAATACCGAGCCGTACGAGACCAGTTTTATTCAAACACTTCATGCCGGGTATATATGGTACTGCTTGGTAAACATACTTTTGGTTATCTTGCCATACAATTGGACGAACAGCTACCGTGCCTCTTGGCGGATGTTTTGTTCTCCCTTAGCAGGTTGGTAGCACAATGCAGCCAAATACAACCAGTTTAGTCACTATCGGCACGGGCAAGTCCGGGTGGTCTACATCATAGGACACGCGGGAGATTATCTCCGTTCCCCGCTGAATCCTGCGCACATGGTGGAAAAGGTGCCGTTTGTGTGCCAGTGCTTCGTCACCAGTATCTACCCGGTGGAGTCGATAACACGTCGTACGGCACTCTATGGACGCAAGCACCGAATGGGCGCAAGGGGCGAATGGGCAGCCAAATAGTGCACAATAACCGCGCTGAGCTGATAGACGGACAAAGAAGTGGCTGTTAATGGTAGATATCGACAGTTAAGTTCCGGAAAGAACAACCTGAGCAGATGGGAAGATAAACCTACAGAATCTTTCTTTCTTCATAACGCAAAATCTTTCGGTAATACTGATGCCTTGCACGCCTGGACAATCCTGCAGATTCTATACGGGGACTAAGTCTCTCGTGCTACACATAGCGACACCAATGTCAGCCAGCTACATTCCTAGGAAGACGCTCGAACTCTAAATCGCAATGGATCATACTAAATTTCCACTTCGATATCCATATGTTCTCCTTGGATCGCGCATCCTTCCTTGTTTCGATCAGCCTTCGGTAGTAGTCACGCTGCTAGCTTCAGTGAGCTCCGCCGTACTCATCCTAGGCGGTTGACTCTCCTCTACGTGTTTCAGGGTGCTTCGTGTAGAAATAGGTACAGACCTATCCGGTTTAAGGTCCTGGGGTGGTTTTCAACAAACTTAGGGCAGTTTTCAGTAGTGCCATAAATTGGATTTGTACACATGAATTCCAAGTTGCTTGGTTATAAGGTGTCTTCCAGAAGCTTGCAGAATATTCGCAAAGTACTCTAACCTAAATTTGAAATGGTGCCTTGGATGGTTAGGATACCTCTCAAGCACTTCAATAGGTTCATAGGTGTGCCAAGAAACGCAACCGCATTCCTAAAGGTGCCAGCGGTATCGGACCTTTATCCATGGCACTAAATATATGATAGGCATAAAGCTGCAATTCAGCTACAGTGAAATGTTGGTTACTTCCGAATCGCGTAACTTCTTGAGCTGGGCTCTTGCTAAACTACTAGATAACTTCCTTCAAGCTACTAGGTGGTAGTTTGAGCATCCTTGGATGCTCACTGAGCGTCAGAACAATACACGTAAGTGGTACATCATGCAACGCGATCATCGTCAGTGACGTTGAGTATCCTTACAAGGCCACTCCCAGCTCGGTGGCTACGCTCGGTATCCGACTAGGCGTGTGCTTGGAGCATGGAGCTGCATGGCTCAACAACGAAATCATCCACCTGTCCAAACAGAACGAATTTAGAGCACTACTGAATGGCAATTGTTTAATTCTGGACAACTTATAGGGACAGTTTGATCCACCACTAGTCTGCAGAATTATCGGGCTGCACAGTTCCCGCTAATTTCAGTATGCTTCTGACTGAGATTGCAGTAAAGCTTGTGGTGTCCTTGAGCACACCGAGGAAAGGTGTGTAGCATTGGCAGCAATTTTAACTCTTTCCACTCCCCATGGGTGTTCCTACAGCCTCATCCGTGTCCATCCATCACCCTTGTAGCAGGGACAACGCGGCTCGAGGCGATCACCAACATGTGCTAGCATTCTTGATAAGGATATTGTTATATCACCTCAATCATCGAGATACACGCATCCGCTGAACCGAATGTGGTATTACTCTCAACTCAAATGATAGAAAGTGGCACACTGGAACTAGAAGTGCTACCATTGTTACTACGCCTACGCGGTTTTAAAATCGGATTGGCCTCAGTTCCAGCCTACTTGTGATAGCAGAGTCTGTACGTCGAAGACCGAGGTGGCTCCAGTCGAAAATATACGTCTCATCCTCTACATTGCATTCTGGGATGATGGCAATGCACTGCTGGTTGGAGCAGTCTTGGTAATGACAGTAGTATAGCTTCTGGTCCAAGGTTCAGTGGTTGTGCAAAAAGTACTGGTGGGAGTGAGCCACTCAACGAGTGTTGTAGAGCCAATGCTACGATTCGAAAATGTGACGCATACAGTCTTCGTAATATCAGTGGTGTAACTACCAGCTCAAGGCTTAGTAGTTACGTGCCGAACACGGTAGGAGTGAACACCTCAACAAAAGCAGTAGAATCCCTGATATTTTACGAAGCAATAGTACTTGCGGTGGTATCAGCAGTAATGTAACTTCCGATCCAAGGCTGAATTGTTATACTCAAAGAGTCTTAACAGAAGTGGTAGAGCCAGCACTGTTATTTGCGAAAGTGACGGTAGCAGTATTGGTAGTGGTATAACTTCATGTCCAACGCTCAGTAGTTCTGCGGAATGCGCTGGTAGAAGCTAGCTGCTCGAGAAGGCTGTGGATCCCACACTACTGCTCGAGAATGTGACTGGTGCAGTCTTCCTAATAGCGGTGGTGTAACTATCAGTCCGGCTCGGTAATTGTACTAAAGTGTTAGTATGGTCAACACCTCGACATTAACTCCAGTGATAATGCTGTCATTCCTAGTAACTGCCCCAGTTTCAACAGTGGTGGTATCTGCCCTGGTCCAGGACTCAGTGACCGTGGTAAGAATATTGCTAGACGGGGTCAGCACATACAGGGTGGTAGTATCATTAGCACCAGCACAATTTTTGGTAGTTGTGGGGGTAAACGTGCTAGTCCAGGGCTCCTCAGCTGTGGTAGTAATGTCACTACTGGACGGGTCAACACATCGATACAACAGGTGGTGGCTGGGATCACGGTGCGGTTATCAGTAACGTCACAAGTCAGGGTGGTGGTATTGATGCATTAACGGTTGATGAATGCGTAGTGGTGATAGTAATACCAATTTCAGAGAGAAGCAACGCCTACAATATAGTAGCAGGGATAACAGTACCGTTAGTGGTGGTTGTGCCAGTTTCAGTAGTGATTGTAGTGAGCGTGTCTGTCCAGGGCGCAATAACCGTAGTAAGAACACCATTTCTGGATGGTTTCAACCCTTCAACAGTGGCAACGGGGATACCGGTGTCGTAAATAGTAACTGCACCAATTGCAGTGGTGGTGATAGTGAAAGTAACAGTCAAAAGCTGGGTGGTTATGGTATGCTCAAAATTACGGTTTGCGTAAGCTTGTCAACAAATATGGAAAAACCAATCCTCTCGTTCGAGAACGTGATGGATGGAGTCTTGGTGCTGTTAATAGTGCAGCTTCCGGTCCAAGGCCCAGTATTTGTGTACAAAGCACCGCGAAGGGTCAATACAGCTACGAAAGCAGTAGACTTGATGCTACTGTTATTCAAAGTTGTAGTACTGGTGGTAGTAACAGTAGTTGTTTATCTTCCAGTCTAAGGCACAGTAGTAGTTCGGAATATACCGGAAGGTATCAACATCGTAATAAAAGTAGTGCTACCATTGTTCAAAGTGACAGCACTTGTTGTGGTAACAGCAGTAGTGTATATTCCGGTCCAAGACTTGGTGGTTCTACTTAACGCGTTGGTAGGGGTAAGCTTTTCAACGAAGGTGGTGGACTCAACACTACCTTATTGAGACTGATAGCACTGATGGTAACAGCAGCCACAAAGCTGCCGATTCAGAGACCAGTTACTATTCTCCAAAGGCTGGCAGGTGTAAGCTCCTCAACGAAAGTAGTGCAGTCAATGCTCCCATTGTTGAAAGCGATAATACTGGTAGTGGTATTATCTGCTCTGTGGCTGTTGATCTAAGGCTCATTTATAGCGCACAATGTACAAGTAGACGTAAGCTCGAGTGCAAAGGTAGTCGAGCTCAGAATGCCATGCTAGACTTGTGAAATGGATAGCCAGTGATATCAGTAGCGTAGGCACCAGTCCAAGTATCGTTGTGCGCAAAGCACTGGTAGGAGTCAGAGCCTTCACAAAAGCCGTAGAGCCAATGCATACTATTCAAGTGATATCACTTGTTACAGCTGTAGAATTTAGCTGCTAGTCCAAGCTTGGTAATTGCACTCAAAGGTTTCGAACAACTTAGCTCCCCAATGAAGGCTGTGGAGCTCACACTACTGTTCGAGAACGTGGCGGGTGAAGTCTTCTTAGGTACAGTCTTGTTGATGTCAGCAGTGTAGTCACCAGTTCAAGTCTCAATGATAGTGCGCAATGCACGAGTAGACGCAAGCTCGTGTAAAAAGGTGGTCAAGCTCAAATGACCATGCTAAACTGTGAAAGTGACAGTCAGGGACGTCAGCAGCGTAGCTACGTTCCAAGCCTCTGAATTTGTGTGAAAAGCACTATGAGTGGCCGATACCGCTACGAAAGCAGTAGATTTGACGCTACTGTTATTCAGACTTGTAGCACCTAATGTAGTAACAGCAGTAGTGTAGGTTCCATTATTGACAGTAATAGCATTGGTGTTAGTAACAGTCGAGTAGCCACCATTTAAAGTCTCAGTGAGTGTGCACAAGGCGCTAGTTGGGGTAGGCTCCTTAACTAAGGTTGTGAAGTCCATATTGCCGTTAGAGAATGTGACGGGTGGAGTCCTTCTGACTTTAATAGTGTGGTCATCGGTCCAAGGCTTCGATATAACGCCCTAGTAGGAGTAGGCTCGTCTCCAAAAGTGATAATTCTCATTAAGAATGTGACGGGACAGTCTTGGTGATGCCGGTGGTGTAGCTATCAGTCCAAGGCTCATTGGTTGTGCACAAAGTACTGGAAGAAGTAAGCTTCTCAATGACTGCAGTAGAGTCAATGCGGCCGGTATTCAAAGTGTATGCTATTGGCGATGCTACTAGTGTCAGCATTTGTGTAAAACTTATGTGCAGTGCACTTGGGGAGTTCTGCGGACACACATTGGCACTTGCAAGAGAGGGCCGAGAAACTTACGACTGTTCCTCCCAGGCTCCATACGATCTTGTCTCCTATTCCTCAGGTTATAGCCAAACCTGGTATTCCTATGCCTATCGGCGGTTACCAGAGAGAGCCGGGAAACTGGAGATTGTTTCTTCAAAAGCTGCATCTAATCTTGTCTCTTATTTCTCAGGTTATGGCCAAACCTGATATTCCTATGCCCATTGGTAGTTGCAAGAGAGAGCCGAGAAAATTACAACCGTTCTTCCCAGGCTCTATACAATCTTGTCTTTTATTCCTCAGGTTATGGCTAAGCCTGGTATTCCTATGCCTATCGGCGGTTATAAGAAGACATAGCCGAGAAACTTACGAACGTTCCTTACAAGGCTGCATCTCGTCCTTTATTCCTAAGGTTATCGTCCAACCTTCATATCCCTGTGCCCACTGGCAGTTACAAGAGAGCCGAGGAACTACGACTGTTCCTCCCAGGCTCTATCCGATCTTGTCCTTTCTATTCTCAAGGTTATGGCCAAACCTGTTATCCTAATCCCAATAGTGTCCATTCCTCCAAGCGAATTGCTAGCAAATTCAGCTGAGGTTCTCGTCAATCCTGGTGTGGCACTGGGCAATTTCTCTTCTTTGGTATACTCCTTCGTCCTTCTTTGATTTGTTTTTTTACCCATACTAAGAGCAAGTTCGCGCCAAAGCAACGCTGTTTACTACATACTCGAACAAGAGAGAGCCTAGAAACTGGAGCATGTTTTTTCTGAGGCTGCAATCTGATCTTGTTCCTTCTTTTTCAAGGCTATAGCCAAACCTGATATTCCTAATCCCATCAGTGTCCATTCCTCCAAGCGAATTGCTAGCAAATTCAGCTGAGGCTCTCGTCAATCCTGGTGTGGCACTGGGAAATTTTGTTTTCTTCGGTATACTGGCCTTCTTTGATTTGTTTTCTTACCCATACTAAAAGCAAGTTCGCGCCAAAGTAACGCTGGTTACTACTACATAAGAGACTCTTGGTCTGGAATTTGTTTTGTTTTTTTTGTTTTCTTTTTTGTTTTTGTTGACTTTTCTTTTTTTTTGTCTTTTTTTCTTTTTTTGGGCTCGTCTTCATGCCTATCCTAAAGGCAAGCGTGCGGCTGAAATACGCAACACTACTATATAACCAACAAATTGTCATTGGCTTGTTTGTCGAGTACAGCGGCTCCGACCCTTGTCACTACTCGGGCATGCATGGAGATAAGTATCATCC
>JAKTRX010000059.1:0-22592 GCA_030579915.1 Starmerella bombi
CCCGCATTACAGAGGCATGAAGAGTGAACACAAAAAAAAAAGCAAAAAAAAAAGAGCAACAAGTGTCACCATATGTATCATCTCCCCCCCCTAGCTAGAACCATTCATGCCCGCATTACAGAGGCATGAAGAGTGAACACACAAAAAAAAAAGCAAAAAAAAAAGAGCAACAAGTGTCACCATATGTATATCCCCCCTAGCTAGAACTTAAAGGAGCAGACAATAGGTCGTCCCCAATTTTCCAGCGTTTTTCACCGCACGCTTGCCTTTAGTTCAGGCATAAAGACGGGGAAAACAAAAAAAAAGCAAGAAAGAAAAGACAATTCTTTGCAAACAAGTAGATATTGTTTCTAGCGCGTCGTGGTATCACGCTTGTCCTTTAGTATAGGCATAAAGATACCAAAAGAGCAGACGGTATGTCGCCGTCAATTATTTATACCCGGTGCCTGTTTGGTAGCATACTTGCCGCTATACAGGCATCTTGCACTAAATCGGCAGCTTCGATGGTTGTATGCTCATCATTGGAACAGGCACACACTTGTCACCCTCAATGAAGAGCTGCGCTTCGTCATGCACCAAATTATTTCGAATCAATGAGAACGAACCTGCTAAACTTACTGGCAGTTCACTCAAAGAAGCTGATACTAATGTGCTGAAGAATATCAGGTTTGGCAGTTACTTTAAGCAAATGAAGCACAAGGTCAAATATCGCCTTAAAAGAAATGCTCTTCAGTTTCTGGGTGGACTCTCTTGTAAGATGAACTGGCAGTGTGCGTCCCGTCGAGCTGCAATATCACCAAGTGCGGGGTATCAATCTGTACGAGGCCTTGACTATTTCGAGGAGAACATCGAGCATGGCCCGCTGCTCTCGCATGCCTCAATTATGGGCCTGAAAGATGCTGCTCTGGTGGCAAGTGCGAAGCTGATACCCAAGACGCCAATCTACAGCAATTGACTTATTTTCCCCGTTGTGTTAACCGATAATAATGGTTTTTCCAAATACCTGTTTGACACAAAAGAGAGAAGATTCCTATTCTTAGACGGAAATGACTAGTAATGGTGGATACTTTCTCAGTGGTACGTCTAACTTTCGGCAAAAACGGAAGTACAAACCCACAGGATTTTTCATAACCCCTTTTTGCAAGCGGCAGTACTCAGGAGCTTCCGTTTAAACCAATGGTATTACATACTTGGTCATGCCAGTAATGACAGAGTTAAGGCGTCACTATGGATTGTAGACAATTCTGTATCTGGTGAATACAACCTTACCGACTGACCAAGCTGCAATATTTACGAGACGCACCAACTTTTTACTCCTCAAAAACAGCACAAGATAGTCCAGCTCTACTGCATATTCTGCATGCAACCTATCGGGTTGAACAATATATACTTCCAACAAGAAGTCTTAAGGATCACGATCTTTTACATCACACTGTGTATTAATGCTGACCAAGGATGATTACACGAAATATCTCCGGTATACTACACTGTTCCAGAAAGCGGATGCTCAGGAGGTTTTACTACGACCCATCAGAATTCTGAGGAATAAATTCCTGCACAATCTGATATGCCAAATTCAGGGTTACAATGGCCGAGAATTATCTTGCATAGTGACGTTACTCTATGCAGTGCCAAAAATATGAAGCCTTCAGGTCAAGCACATTATGCTTTCACTTGGGGGGTTCAGAGCCATTATATCGCTATTATACGCCCGCCAATTTGAAGAATAGATAAGACTTAGCTCTAATTTAAGGATACAGAAAATCCATTCCCTCTTTTTTTTTTATTAGGCTCTATATTACATTTCATAAAATATAAATCAAGCCGGATGAACTACAGCTTCTACAGAGTGAGCGGATCTTTGAATAAACCATATATCTGCTGACCTATATATACGGTTCACATACTTCTTATTGTGTTTATCTGATTTATTAGGCTATATAGTAACTTTTAAACCGTCACTACATGCGAATTAGGCTATTTCCTGGGATTGCCGTGCCAAGACACTGCTACTATATCACCGACCAACCTGTGATTAACGACTAGATAGTAGACTATTTTGCATGTTTACTGTCTTAGAATGAACTATTATTTTTACTTGTTAAAAAAACGTATGTAATATTTCATTTAAATAGCTATTTTTCCAGTTTTGCGAGGGTTGAGGGGTCACAATCAAAATTAATTTCTACATACATAAATCCTACAACTTATTATATCGCATATTTTTGTTACGGTATATTATACTTATTACCGAAAATATTACACCCCCATGACAAGCGCATTATTTATTTACTTGGGTGTTGGATACTAGTATTTATATGTTGATTATATTGCAAGGAATATATACTCAGCACTCTAATATATTATATATCCCACTAATTTAATAATATTTTAGATTTCTTTCTTCATTAAATAGAAAACTCACCTCAATTTCTCCCAAATCCCCCTTTCGTTCAAATGAGTTTCATATAGCTCGTTCGGTTTGCAATATTACCAGTTATATTATTCCGTTACAGTGCCCCCGTATTTTTTCAAAGCCCCATTCATTCATTCATCTCAGTTACCAAATATACTATTCCGTATCGGTCCCCCTCGACTTCTCACAAAACCCCCTTCATTTTTCAAGAATCACCATTTTTAACGCCCTCTACTGCATAATAATCCCCATTTACGTTACATTTTGAATCCCCATGAGATGAATACGCCGAAAAAGTAACATTTTAAAGCCGCATTCTGACTCTGATATTACCAGGTATACCAATATGTCTTCGTCCTCATCAGATTCTCTCGAACCCCCTTTATTTTAAAATATTTCCTCTATGATCCCTCTGCCTCTTGGCAATCTGCAATTACCCCTATTTATGTCATAGTTCGGATCACTGTGGTACGAGTATTGGGACCAGATAAGTTTTGTATTTAATATTAAAGATCATATATTCTGCGGTAATACTGGGTGTATTATCCCGTGTCCGCCCCTCTCTATTTCTGTTATATTACCCTTCATTTTGCAAATGCCCCCTTTTCTGTCTCCTCTGCCCCCTAGTAACCGTCAAACGAAAACTAGGGATGGTTGGGTTTGAAGTAGGTCGTTCATTTTTTTCTTTAAAATTAGTTATGCTAATCCGTTTCTGTTCTCCCAGATTTCTTTTAATGTCCTTTCGTTTTTCAAAATGCCCCCTCTACCTGCCCCCTCTACTCCTAATAATCCCCAATACCTACGTTGGTGACACATTTCGAGTCACTGTGAGCTGAATACTTCGATATAACTGGTGAAATATATCAAAATTTTTCTTTTATTCCGAGATATATAAATAATATCCCTTCATTTTAGAAACAGACCTCATTTTTTGCTGAATTACTCACTCCGTATTTCTAATCGCACAGATCCTGGTCAGCTATAGAAGTGAAACTTCTTCTTTATCTTTCACAAAGCTCTCTCTGATTCTTCAATTCACCCTTCCTATTTTCCACAGTCCTAGATATCTTTCAAAATATAAGATAACAACCTATTCGTTGAATAGATCTCTATGTTGTTAACATACTTGAAAGGGGAATCAAAAACAACATTTTCTTAAGTTCTCAGTATTTTGCACAATTCAATGCATCAAGGAGTAATAGGAAGTAGATGGAGAATTTTACCAGTGTATTTTAGCTTTGATAATAAGTTTAAATATTGGTTGTTTCATTGGTAAACATAAATTTAAAGGGGTACATTAAATGACCAATCTAGAATGTTCTATACGGTCCTACTTCTTATATCTACACATATATTGTTATAGCTATATTGGAAATATCTGATCTATATATAGCTTCGCTGCTTTAAGTTTTCGTCTATATGTATGAGTGATGTTATTGAGGTTAGGTGGGTTCTAGGTTGTGTATGGCACCTCTGAAATTTAAGGAAAAAGTCAATAAGGCGCATATATCAGATAAACCATGGCCACTCAAGCACGAACCTACAAATTTAGATGAAGTTACCATCCATTCGTCGAAAATTAAAGAGATCCTCTCCAGTTTAGATAGTAACTCTCGCACTAAACTACTGGTACTTAGCGGTCCTCCCGGGGCAGCGAAATCCACCTGTATAAAACTAATTGCAAATTCTAAAGGACTCAAACTGGTAGAGTACGCTGATCCTGAATCAGGTATTGGTGATACTTCATTAAGTCATAATTTTCAGGAGTTTTTACTGGGTGCGTCGATGTATGATCCCCAGACAACTCTGATTCTAATAGAAGATTTGCCAAATCTGTTCCATGATGATACGAGGATACTATTTGAAGAGTGTTTAGAGAATTGGGTGCATGAGAGCCAGCACACCCCTATGCCAGTAATAGTATTATGCTTCACTGAAATCGAAGTGAATGCGAAGTACGGCGAAGCATTGGTAGTACCACGGGCACTGAGCAATTTGATAGAGCTCAAGCCATATGTGGATTGGATAAAGGTTAATCCCGTCAACGCGCAGTTATTAAGAAAACGGATAAATACGGTGGCTAAAGCTGAGTCGATGAAAGTACCAGCGAAACATCTTAAAATAATGGCCGCCTGTGGCGATATTCGCAGCGCTTTAAACTCCTTAGAGCTCTACTCCCGTAATGTTTTCCGGAACCTAGACATAACTGACTTGTGGCTTCGTGGCGATTCGGTGCAATTGTTCCACGCTGTGGGTAAGCTTGTGCACGGATCGTCAGATCCCACCAGCGTACCCCAACATATAACGAAGTTCCAGGATACAATTGACACTTTCAACATGACGTTACTAGAAAATTATACCTCCGGAAAACACCAACAGCTGGCTGTGTCTGCTGCCGCCGATGCTTCAGAGTGGTTGAGTTTGAGCGATACTTCGTCAGGAGAGCTAGGTGTTTTGGCTGCTTTGGGAGTGGGCTATGCTATCTCCAGCAGCGAGCCAGACGCGAACCAGCGCAGAGCATTTGTTGGATTGAAGTTTACCAAGCAGCCTGCGTGGACGAGAGAGTATTACCAGTATAAGTCAAGCGTCCGAACCCAGATCAAAAATGAGCTCAGCATCTGTCGAATGTCGGAGCGTGATAAAGTGTTGGACGAAAGGGCATTTGCAACCTACTTGAACACTAAACCGAAAATTCTGCTAGACTCGGATTCGGATTCAGATGATAGTTTCCTCTAGTGTTACTAAAAGTATGCGACTTTATTTATTTATTTATTTCACAGCATCGAAGAATTGAGGATCCTCCTCAAGACTCTCCTTAACAATATCCAAGCCTCCCTGAAGCTCACCATTAATATAAAGCTGCGGGAAGGTAGGCCATTCCGAGTATTCCTTGAGTCCTTGCCTCACTGCATTATCCTTCAAAATGTCAAAGAAGCCAAATCGGACCTGGTTTTCTCGCAGAATTCCCACCAGCTGACGGGAAAATCCACACTTGGGCTCCGCAGGGGTACCCTTCATAAACAGCATAACTGGAGCCGCTGAAATAAGCTTCTTCAGGCGGTTTTGCAGTTCCTCCTTGCTCTCCTCTGCAGGCTCTGTTTGGGGGGTTGAGCCGTTCGACAGGCCACTGGATTGAGGGTTGCTAGCAGCCTCGCCAGAAGCACCACCGGTTTCCTGGATCGCCTTGGCCAGAGCTCGTGGATCTGCGCCACTCAGCTCCTTGACGATCATCTTGTTTTTCAATAGCACGAAGAAGGGAACAGCCGATACCTCAAGTGTCTCACTGATATCGGGGAACTTATCCGCATCGATAGACACAAACTCGTGGTCGGTATATACTTCAGCCAAACTCTGGAACACTGTATTCATGTGCTTGCACGGCTCAGCCCACTCAGTCTGGAAGTAGATGATCAAGAGCTTGGATGGGTCCGCATTATTGGTTATTTGATTAAACTGCTCATCACTGGTGATATCAATCACTGCCATTTCTAACTTCTTGTATAGGATAGTTATGCGCTTTCTCTCCCCTATCTATCTGCAGTACCAGGTGAAGGCGAGGCCGAGCAGATTACGTGGGCGGGTTTTAGGTCATGTGACCTTGTGTGCTCGAACCCTCCAGCTTCTTTTCCTTCTGTGCGATTCGTTCACCATGGAGACTGTAAGAGTCAATAAATAAATATGTAATAAATAAGTAAAACCGTCTATATTACGTCCGTGTGGGCTGTGCTTGGAGCCGTGTACGCGCTAGTTTCAGGCGCGCATCTGGAGTGTCTGTTCGCTCAACCATGGCAAACCTTGATTCGTCGAGCTTGGCCTCTGTGCTAGGCAAACTCGCACCCTCGCCGAATCCAATGGTGGAAAGCATGCTTTTATCAGAGGGCATGAAGCAGGATTTCCATCGGAGTGATTCGCAAAGCTGTGCCCAGCCATCACTGCCTATATCCCTTAACTGAAACTTGGGTGATCGCAGTGCTCTCCTGGCTAAGTAGCGAGCTCTCGAAGTAAATGGCACATCCAGCCGCTCCATTTGTTTGAGGAGAGTACCGATTAGTATATATTTCTGGGGCGACTCTCGTGACAGCCACGTCCCCTCCAGGAACAGTTGCCAGGTCTCTGGATCCCACTGAGTGCTGGAGAAATGTGACATCACTCCAAACTGCCAGTCCACATGGCCACGTCTCCCGAAATGCTTGAGCACTACGTTCATAGTTTCCGTCGACTTGTCTGCCGGAGTCGAGGTTACAATCAGGTCCCACGCTCTCTGGACATTGAAGTTATCCTTGGATTTCATCGTGAGCACATTATCGACGACGGTACGCAGCACGGCAGGGTCACGCGGATCGATCGTGGGAAGCAGGTTTCCTAAATTGTCACTATCTTGTTGTGAGCTTCGGTTTTCCGCAATTATCTTTGTGATTTCGGCCCGTGATTTCGAGTCCAGCGGGATCTGCCGTCGATCCATCTCCTCAACCATGAAGCTTTTGCCGAAGCCTAAGGGCATGCAGCGCAAAACCAGATTCCACGTGGCCGAGTCGGCTCGAACACCGGCTCTGCTCATTATTTTTAGCGTGTCATGGGTGTGGATGAGAGGGTGGGAGCCGGATTGACCCCCCACCGGGTACGGGCAGCCTTGGACCTTGCGAGCCTGGTACGCCAGCAGCAGGTGCATCGTCACTCTAGTGGGAGTCACTCCGTTGCGCAGCATGCATTTCACCCAGAAGTTGGCCATTTGCAGGTCATTGGTCGCGATGAAGTACCCGATCATCTGGTTGATGGTGTTGCAGTTGTCGCACCCGAAACCACCCCCATTTTTCGCAATCTTATAGAGCCATATATCAATATCACTGGTTGCTCGAGGACCGTAATCGTGCTTGGTGAGTTCCAGCACGTAGTTATCTACGTCTTTCTCTGGCAACGTGTAATTGTCCATGCGCAGGTCCTGGAGTATTCGCGGCTCTGGGCGCAGGCACTGGCGAATCTGGGGCATGTCTACCGGTTTCTGAGACAATTCAGACATGCTCGCCAGCTGCGAGATGACAGTCTGTGCCAAGATCCGAGTTTGCCGCAGGTACGCCAGGGTATCTGTTTCCGACCAGGACTCCAAGGACGGGTACACGGCCACAGGCGGGGCCTGCACACCGAGAAGGTCGTACTTGAGGTTACGGAATTGATGCGGTGGCTTCAGCTTGCTTCTCCATCTGGTAAATGACTGCAGAGACAGATGCGGCATATACTGGCCCAGGCGTCTTGCAAGAGTTGGCAGGGCGAGGTCTTTTCGAGACTGAAAAGTTCGGGGAAACTGGACAGTCGTCAATTTATGCGTAGGATCACCGCTGTGGAAACACGGCAGCTGCTTTGTTGGGACTTAGACTATCTGCCCTGTGCGCGTTTATTCGAAGTGTTTTAATTCCCGGCTGGGTTTACTCGGGTTGGTTTTATACTGCCCTTGAGGACATGGACACCTGACCCTACGAGGGACCGACCCCTGTCAAGGCCAGCGTAACCTACTGGAGCGTACGTTATTATCAGATAGCGCACTCAACACACAAGGCGAGTAAGCCACTCCCTAAATAACGAGCAAATGTATGGTCCAAGACGGGTGAACTACAACTCCCGCCCCCAGATGGTGGAGACACCTCTGGACGGTGCGAGAACACCCGGCGAGGGAGCAGACGACAACACTGAATTGGGTTACTTCGACTATATGGGCCCCGGCAGTTGGAACGGAATGCAACAGCAGCCGCAGCCCCCGTCGGGGTCTGTGAGCAACGACCAGTCTCGGTCAAACTCTTCCCAGGGTGACCTCCTGTTGGACCCCATGGAGGAAATCGAGCGAGACCTGCTGGGATTCGAAAACACTGAGTTCCCCGAGCTCATGTCTCCGATGCCGCAGGTTCAGTCTATGAACATGCCGATGAGGCAGATGAGCCAAGGCCAGCGTCAACGGCAGATGCCCAACATGCCCATGAACCAGATGAACCAGATGCCCATGAATCAAATGGGCATGGGAATGGGAATGGATATGAATAGGCCGCAGATGATGCGAATGAACTCAATGAGTCCTGCTATCAGTCCTGGTTTGACGCCGATGTCTATTCAGCAGCAGCAGCAGCTCCAGCAGCAGCAGCTCCAGCAACAGCAAATCTCTCGGTCTCACCAAATCCCTCAGCAGCAGCTTCCACAGCAAATTCAGCAGCGGCTCTCGCAGCGGGTTTCTCAACAGGTACCTCAACAGGTACCTCAACAGGTTCCTCAACAGGTTCCTCAACAGGTGCCTCAACAGGTTCCTCAACAGGTGCCTCAACAGGTACCTCAACAGGTACCTCAACAGGTGCCTCAACAGGTTTCTCAACAGGTGTCTCAACAGGATCCACAGTCGCATGTCCCAGTGCAACAGGTTCCCCATACTGCATCTGGTTTGCTTAGCACTGTCCCGTCCCGTGGCTCAACCGCCTCTATAGCCTCGGTGCAAACTATTCCACCTGCCCTTCTGAAAGCGCGTGCAAGATATAAGGCGCGCAGTTCAATTCCTCCCGACTTGAGCTCCTTGAACTACGCAGCTCAGTGTATTGCTGCAGCAGAGTCGTCGCGTTTGTCCCCGTACAGCCTAAGTCTGGGTGAGTACAACCACCTGCGAAACGTTTTGCCCCATGCTCACGTCACCACATATCTGAATATCCGCAATGGTATTCTGCGGTTATGGCTGGCGAACCCGTTAGTATCTGTAACCCTGGTGGAAGCAGCAGGTTGTTGCAAAGAGGCACGGTACTACCTATTGGCTGAGTTTGCATTTGAATGGCTAGTTCGCAACGGGTACATAAACCAGGGTTGCTGTACGCACCTAAACCGAACCAGTGCCAGCATGATTGCTGGGCTGCCGCAGTATAATAATCGCCGTCGTAAGCCACGGCAGACGATTGTGGTGATCGGTGCTGGTATTGCCGGTTTGAGCTGTGCCAGACAGCTGGAAAACTTGCTGGACCGGTATAGCCCACAGATCTTAACTGACTACGAAGAGCTTCCCCGCGTGCTGGTGCTTGAGGGCCGTAAACGGATCGGTGGTCGTGTTTACAGCCCAATGCTGAGCACTGAGCACACCTCGGTAGACCTTGGTGGTGATACCATCATGGGATTTGGTGGCGGTAACCCGCTTGGTGTGGTCATGCGACGCCAGCTGGGAATCCCTGTGGTATCGGTGGATACTACTAGTGATGATAATGTTCTCTACAGCAGTCGCACGGGAGACCCCATTGGTGCGCAGGTAGACTATCGTGCCCATGAGGTGTTTAAGCATCTGCTGGATCGAATGAAGAATTTCGAGATGGGTCTAGGAGCCATGATGGGCCACTCACCGTCCAATATTTCCGGAGTAAAATCCCTAATTCGCGCCAATCAAGACCCCAGGGTTGACCCAGAGGCCGAGCAGGTAACCATCGGCCAGTTCGAAGAAGAGCAGGAAAGGCCGTATACTAATCCCACATCCGAAAGCAGCGACAGTGGTGAGCAAATCCAACAAGAGGTTAAAGTAGAGCTGGACTTCCTGCAGAGCTTGGGCTTCCTAGTGAACCAGTCAAAGCCTCATGATGACAAGGAGGTGCGAGTCCATGCTGAGCCGGCAGACCACGGTGTTTCCTTGGGTCTCACTATGTCAAAGCTGGTCGATCACCTAGCTACATTGACTGAACTGAGCGAGGATGACCGTGCTGCTTTAAACTGGTACTTTGCGAAATTTGAGTATCTCATTGGTGACAATATCGACAGGACAAGTCTGTCTTCGTGGTCTCACCACCGCCAAAACAGGTTCACCGGCCGCTACGCCTGGGCCCGCGACGGAATGGGCACTTTACTCAAGGGTTTGGATACGGTGCCAGGAAAACTAGACGTTCGATTTAAAACAGTGGTCAATGTGATCGAGTACGAGGACGATACTGCCCATCTAACATTGGAAAATGGTGAGCAAATACACGTCGATCGGTGCGTGGTCACTGTTCCACTTGGTTGCTTGAAGCGACGTACCGTTCAGTTTATCCCTGATCTACCCCAATGGAAGAGCGACAGTATTGATAGGTTGGAATTCGGTGTGGTTAACAAGGTGGTACTGGTATTTGATGAACCGTTCTGGGATGCAAATATGCCATCATTGATTAGAGTTGCCAACGATATCAGCCACAATGAGAAACGTGGTGACTGCTTTTTGTTCCAGAACCACACAAAACGGTGTGATGTGGGAACAAAGGCTCTTATTGTGGGACTTATGAGTGGTTCTGCAGCGAGTAGCATGCCAGATGAGCCGGACTATGTGGTCATCGACCGCGCAGTGGCTAAACTGCGCAATATCTTCCGTGACCATCCGAAGGCTAGCTCTTCTAAGTTGCTGGAAAGTATTGTCACCCGCTGGCAAATTGATAGGTTCTCCAAAGGTACGTTTTCGCACGTAGGAGTAGAAGGTACATCCACTGACCATGATCTGCTCGCTCGTCCAGTGCTTCGGTCTCTGTTTTTCGCAGGCGAGGCTACTTCTCGAACTTTCCCGGGTACTTTACATGGTGCCTATATCTCAGGTTTGAGAGCAGCTAAAGAAGTGCTCAATAGTTTAGTTGGTGGCATCGAGGTTCCTGAAAAACTAATTGATGATGAGTTGGCTAATGAAATCAACAATCTAAATGTGAAGGATGAGAGGGTAGATTTCCATCACCAGCAGCAGCAACAGCAAGATGTTGTGATGGACCATATAAATGGGAACGCTAACCCACACCAGCAAATTCCCCTTCATCAGCAAATCACTCCTCATTCCCAGATTCCTCAAAACCAGATTCCGCAACACCAGATTCCGCACCGACAGATTCCTCACCAGATTCCACTTCCCCATCGACAGATGTCTACTCCACTTAATACACCCCCTATTCCACAGCCGCCGCCTCCATCACGAACCATTTCTCCGCATATTGATGTCGCAAGTATGGGCAAAAGGCATATCTCTAGCCCAGATACTCTTTATGAACCCATCATTGACTACGAAAAAGCCGAGACAGAATTGTTGGAACTTCGGCAGCACCGCAGAGAGTTGGAGAAAGAGCAGCTGGAACGTGATATGATGCACGAAATTGGCCAGAAGCCCGTGAAACCAGAGAGACATGGAATCACCAATCCATTCCTACTATTTCAGAAGGATTATTGGGATATTTGCCGACAAGAAACAGAGGCAAGTAAACGAAAGGATAAAAAAGGTAGCAATGGAGCTGAAGTGCATGCTTCTCGTAATGAAATTCGAGCAAGTTTGGGAAAGAAGTGGCGATCCCTGCCTGAAGATGAACGAGCACCTTATATTGAGCGAAGCCGTCAGGCTAAAGTTGAAAACGAGGAGCGACAAGAGGCATATTTCAGGAAACTCAAATGGTATGAGTCTGAAGCAGCTAACTTCCAACAGCAGTGGACTCAGGAGCATCCATCCCATGCTACCCCGCGAGAACGCCAGCTTGAAGAGCAGCTTGAGGGATTAAAACCCAAAAAAAAACGATCACGCTTAACAGAATAGTGTGTATATGATAATGATTACATGTAAATTACAAGGAACATATTATATTTGACATGATTACATTTTCATAAACAAGCAGCTTGTAATGCGGTAGGATTTGTATTACTTAAAACAACTGATTCGATAAAGTTTACCGTATTTGTTATGTAGGTTTTTTTCTACCATTGAATAATTGATACACCACATTGCAAGTACCCACCGCTTTTTTTTTTCGATTGTTTAAATCGTACTGTTGAAGCAAAACGAAATAGGTGATTCGCTTATTTCCTACTAGAATATATCGGTAGCTAAGGGCATAGTGTGTTTCAAAAGAACCATCGAATAGCCTGTTTGTTATTTATATATATAAATAAGGAAAATAAAATGACTTATAGAAAAAACATTCTCGAGCAGTACTTGCAGGTATATCATTTGATAGTGTACACTGGTATTCAATTTGACCGTTAGGAATCTTATGCAAGACATATATTTGATATGTAAGAATATAAAGTGGCATACAGATGTACAAACTCTTTTTAGATAGTATATAACAATGTAATATATATGATGTCTATAGATAGCTATATAAGAACACATCTTATATTTAGAGTAAATGATTAGATGATTACAAGGTCAATCTAGCAAAATTAGCTAGAACAAACCCACAACGCTTTAAGTGACAGTATAGACACTTTTGGAGCTATAACAGGACCTACCTAAGCGTAATATTTGATTAGATATAGCACGGAATACTGACGCACAGAGCAGGTAACCACACCTTTCACCTTACAAGTATATAAATGGCAAATTCCGAAACTAATACAAACCCAATATGCTGATACGCTATTTAAGCGCAGCATTATGCTAATGCTTACGCTGAGTTTCTTATAACTGCAATGTCTTGCTATCTACTTCAATATAGATCAGCATAACACAGCAGATTCGTTTATTAGTTTATTATCTATTTAAGGTTAACATGTAACGATATATGCTTATTTCTATGTACATTAGATTAGAACATGCCGCCCATGCCGCCCATGCCGCCCATGCCGCCAGCCGGGGGAGCAGGAGCAGGAGCAGGCTCAGGAGCATCAACGATAGCACACTCAGTAGTGGCCAACAGCGAAGCGACCGAAGCAGCATCGGTCAAGCCAGTGCGAACGACCTTGAACGGGTCAATGATACCGGCCTGGATCATATCGGTGTACTCACCAGTGGCAGCATTGAAACCCATGGTGAAGTTGGCACCGAAGTCGTCAGTAAGCTTACCAACAACAACCGAGCCCTCACCACCAGCGTTCTCAACGATCTTGCGAGCAGGACCAGAGATAGCCGACTTGATGATCTGGACACCCAGCTTCTGGTCGAAGTTGGAAGTCTCAACAGCGTCGAGCACAGTGGAAGCCTTGAGCAAAGCGGTACCACCACCAGGAAGAATTCCCTCCTCGACAGCAGCACGGGTAGCGTTCAAAGCATCAACGAAGCGGTCCTTCTTCTCGCCAACCTCGACCTCAGAGGAGCCACCAACCTTGATGACAGCCACACCGCCGCTGAGCTTGGCCAAACGCTCCTGGAGCTTCTCCTTCTCGTAATCGGAAGTAGCCTCGTCTGCCATGTAGCCACGGATCTGCTCACAGCGCTGGACAATGTTGTCCTTGCTGCCCTCACCGTTCAAAATAATGGTGTCGTCCTTGGTAACAGTGATGGAGCCGCAGCTACCGAACAACTCAGGCGTGGCATTCTCGGGCTTAATGTCGAGCTCCTCGGTGAAGACAGTGCCACCAGTCAAAATGGCAATGTCACCCAATGTGTTCTTACGGTTGTCACCGAATCCAGGGGCCTTGACAGCAGCAACGTGGACCTGGCCACGCAGCTTGTTAAGAATGCAGGCAGCAAGAGCCTCGCCATCAATGTCCTCAGCAATAATCAACAGAGGACGGCGAGTCTTGTTGCTGATCTCGAGGGCAGGCAAAACATCGCCCAACTGGCTGATCTTCTTCTCGCTGAGCATGACCAACGGGTTCTCGAACTCAACCTTAGCAGACTTGGCATCAGTTATGAAGTAGGGCGAAATGTAGCCACGGTCGAAGCGCATGCCCTCGGTAACCTCCAGCTCGTCCTGCAGGGTCTTACCCTCCTTGACAGTAATGACGCCTTCCTTGCCGACCTTCTCCATAGCGGAGGCAATCAGCTTACCGATGTGGTGGTCGCCATTAGCACTGATGGTAGCGACCTGGGCGATTTCCTCACTGGTAGTGATTTCCTTTTTGTGTTTGGCAAGGTACTCCACCACGGCAGCGACAGCAGCCTGGCTACCGCGACGGAGGTCCTGGGGGTTGCAACCGGCAGCAACATTCTTGACACTCTCGGTGAAGATCGAGCGGCCCAAAACGGTAGCAGACGTGGTACCGTCACCAGCGGTCTCGTTGGTCTTGGAGGCAACATCCTGCAGAAGCTTGGCACCGAGGTTCTCGAACTTGTCCTTGAGAGTAATCGAGCGAGCAACCGTCACACCATCCTTGGTGATCTTGGGGCTTCCGAAGCTCTGCTCAATGAGAACGTTGCGACCCTTGGGGCCCAAGGTAACGCTAACGGCACGAGCAAGAGTGTCAACACCTCTCAAAAGAGCAGCACGGCCCTCGACACCGAACTTGAGTTCCTTGTGCGAGTAGTGGCGGACATTGCGAGCACCGTTGCGAACAGCCTGTACACTGTTTCGAGACAACATGATTTATGACGTTGAAAAATCCTGGGGAGGGAGGGGTAAGACATGCTGTTTATAAATCAGCGACCGTGGATCAAGGGTTAGGCTGGGGAACTTTCTAGACTCCGCCGCTGTTCACGCCTAATGTACCGTGCAAATCTATATTTGCATATTCGTACATCCCCATACATATACAAATGCATGCATACACTAACACCTGCATAAATCATCTGCTATTGTTCTATCATCCCAGAAAACATATGGCATATATGGCGTAGACTCTGCACACGCTTCTCTTCACATAGGCTCGGTATACATAACTAGCGTACTCTATATACATGACGACAGGTTTTAATATGATCCTACGCTGCATGCGTATCCAGTTTGTATTACGTGGGTAAGGATGAATGAGATCCGGCGGTCCCACAGGTCACCGGTCAACCGCGTTCAGAGCATTATTGAGGACGCTAATTACGTCAAAAGCGTGCATAATGTTTACCATAGGCCACTTATTGCCAATATGAGGTGTGGTTTATGGTACGTTCCCCCTGAAATAAGATACGCTGAATGCTACTTTAAAAGCACTGATGGTCATACCCACCAGTGGCAATTCTCCCTAAAAAGGCTTAATTTGCATCTGGTTCCGATAATCGAACAGCATGGTGGGGTCATAATAGTTGACAGCACGCGTAGAGGCAAAGTCATGCCTGATGCTTTGTCCAAGACAATTCCTATCTGGTGCGCTGTGTTGAATTATTTGCTTCTGGGCATGTCCAGCGAACGTTCTTGTTTTCTCCCGAAATGTGTGAGTCCCAGTGAACAAGACCAGATAAGGGACCGGATTGCTGGCTGGGCCTCTAATCTAAGTGAACTGATCAGCGTGGAAAAATTGCCCAAACTCACAAAGCCTTTAAGACCTGTTTTTGTAACTCAGGATGCACCACTTCCCATGTATGAATTTTCTCCAGGCGAGGAGATTCTCCCTGGGTATCATGCGATCGTCCTGTGCACATCTTCACGTCGTGCACAAGATGGGGAGCTGGCCATGGCTGGCTTTTCATATGTTCAGGGTGCTGCTGACGACCATGAATTATGGGCGCCACCAAATTTCTCAGCTAATATGTTATGGACTAATGCAAGCTTGAGAGAAGGGGGTCTAAGTGATCATGAACTACTTAGACGCATGGGTGAAGCCACGAAAGATTCCCAGCATACGTCAGATACTGGTCTAAAAGTTACACCTGCAGCACCACAGTTGTTTGTTTCTCACTCCACTGGTGAGATTCCGGCTCTACACAACCAATGTATAATAGATATGCGGCCTACATCCAACATCCCCAAAGAGTCCATCTCCTCGTTAATTCATATCCCGCTATCGGATGGAAAACGAGGCTCCCGTGAGCTTTCCTTAAAGTTGACTGAGATTTGTACATTTTTCGAACAAATTGGTGATTCTGAATTAATATTAATTTCTTCGCCTGGATCAGACTTTGCTGAGTGTGTCGCATTGCTGTTAAATTGTCGCTACTTTGATGCCTCGGGTTCAAAGCTATCTACCTCAACCAAATATGTCTCAAAGGAGGAGGTTACTCGCCGCAATGTAGGAATTATAGCCCTAACAGGCGTTGTTCCCAGTCGAGCTACTCAAAATGTTGTAGGTGGCTTTTTAAGGAGCTGACCGAATGTAAAGCTTTCTGCTCCAGTACAGATAGAATACTATACTTTTATTATAGTTGTGAGAAGGTGAAATTCTTTACCTGGATTATACAGAGGTGGCGTCTCTTTGTTATCCTATTAGTTGTGCAGTTTAAAATATGACATCCATATGTAGAAGTATTTGTTCGATTTTCAATGTGTTTATTGTGCTCTTAAAAAAAGATACAGACTTACTATAGGCAATATAACACAATAGTTAGCCTATTGCTTTTAGAGTCGTGGCTTATAAGTTTGATTCTTGAAATACTTTTATTCATACTTTCTTCTGGCCATATTATTTCCTATAATGGGGAACCTTTGGGCACCTTCCTGTTCCTGTCAATGGCTGTTTTACTTGTAATTTGAAAGGTATCCCATATTCTTTTGGTATTTAGGAGTGTATGACTATTTAATATTCCTCTTTGGGTTGTTTATTCATAGAGTTGCTGCAATCGCTTCTTCTCTCGCTTGATTATATTTATCCAATTATCTCCAATTGTGGCACGTTTGAAGATAGGTTACAGCGAATACTTCGGTCTAGCAAGTAAATTGGGTTCAAATCATAGTTTGTTATACCAAGGTACTTCATTCCGTATTCTATGTTCTCATAGTTTCGAATATTCCCAAGAGTATCACTTTCGTTTCTGTACCCCACATAATTTATCAAAGCTCCCTACTTTCGTTAATTTTTCGTCTATGATCCCCTTCACCCACTGATCAGACCTATTACTACTACTGACTATGGCGCGATTACTGTGACCATAAATTGTAATATATCTTATATATTGATAATATCAGCTCCAGTATATTCCTCCGCTCTCTATTTCGTCAGCATTCTCATTCATTATTCAAATTGTTCCTTCCTTTGTGTGCAATCCCTCTACTGTCCCCTCTGCCCCCTGATAATACTCCTATTGTCCCTTTCATGTCGAATACAAGGTCTAAGAATAAAAATACATCCAGCCTCTCATATTCTTAGATATCAAATTGTTTTAATCTTCCTCGATTTCTAGCAACATCCGTTCAATTTTTAAATAGCTCACTTCTTTTCTGAACAGCCCCTCTACTCCCCCTCTAATAAAACTAGTTACTCTTATTTATGACACATTAGGCTTCTGGGCCAGAAATATTTTAATATAATAAGTTATTTAAACTATGATATTCCCAAATACGTTATTCCGTTCATGTCCTTTAAACATTATCAAAAAACCTCCTCACTTTCAGGCACAGTCTGAGAAAATATATTCCTGTATACAAATAACATACACTTTAGCCCCACAACTGTAACATTTCCACCGATTAGTTCTATTTCATGTGATTTACTATGCTATTTTTATTCATTTACAATTTATTCTCGAATAATGTTATGCTGTTCAAGAAACCTCCACCTTTTCTGACATCACCTCTTAGTGTATCACTTTTTTATTTAACGATTTAGTAGAATTATTATGTATATTGTGTTATCTAACTACTAATTGTTAGTTTACTCACAACTATGGTTTTCGCTTGTGACTACTTTTAAATGGTTGAATAGTCCGAGTTAACAAGTGTGGGTATTACTATATTTCCCAGAGTGATCAAATGTTACAGCTGGTAGTCAGCTCGTAACTAACTAGCATGCTGAATACAATCCTTCAGTATTATGGTAAAAGTAGCACACTCATAATGTTGTTATATCCAACTCAATATGGTTACAAATTGTCCTTGATAATGATATCATTGCATCTGGATGCCGGAAGCAGTGTTGTTAGTTCTTACCTAGAAGAGGATACTGATAAAACTGTGAGATCAGGTGTATGTTAAATATTACTATAGTTTGCGGCATAACTTGCTTTCCCATTGTCACTACTAAACACTTATATATACCATTGTGAACATTTAAATTATAATATCTTACCGTGAAATAACTATATGATCTCAATAGTAGCCACCAAGTTCCAAAAACGATTTTACCCTTATATGAAGAAGATCTTAGAGATAAATCCCAGCTATACCTAAATCTGAGGAAATAAGCGGGGCTTCTTCTTTGTACACATATCATTTATACCCGTCTTATACAGTAATATCGCTATTACAGGATATTTTAAGCACTTATGTATCAGCAAAAAAAACATATTTTGGTTCTACGCTATTAATGCCAAGTTAGGCGTTATATTTACAGTTTATAAAACTTCTCAAAATAAAAGGCACTCAAGCCATATATATCAAAAATCGTTTAAAGTATTAAAAAAGTGGATTTCGTACCATGCGGTACCCAATTTCCGCTATCTTATAAACCTTAGTGGGCGCAGGATGCTATAGATGAAACACTGAAGATATTCAAATTAATGATTATATAACAAGACTTCTGGATGGCCATTAGACTAATCATAATTTACATTACTAGGTTAAATAAAATATATGAGTTAAAAATACTGCCAAACATCACTCAGAACAGTTTTGTTATCCAAATTTAACAACCCTAATCTAATGTGCACGCATGTAATAATAAAAAATGTGTATCCCAAAAACCAATTGGTATAGATAAAAATTGTTAATTATACGGTTTTCAAGTATACATGATCTGAATGCTTTGACTGATATTAAATTGGTGAGACGAGATACCAGGGCAAGGGGATTTAACACTCACGATGGCCGCCGACGAGTACGAGTCGATAACGCCGCTGAAGACCAGGCAAAACCAGCGGCGATCGACCTCGGAAGTGCATGTGCACTCGCAGCAACGCACACCATCCCTCCAGGATAGGCCAGTTCCTGACCTCTCTCCTCCTCCAGACCAAAGATTGGCAAGCAGTGGCCTGGCCCCTACTAAACAAAGAGGTCCGAGCCTAAGTCCAAGTTTGGGTTCACCTGTAAAACCGAAACATGAAGATAAAGACCAACAGCATGAATAATATAGCGGACTAGAATAGAGAATAAATCTATAAAAATATGTGCATAACGTCCCATTGTTAGCCAATCCTTAACATGAGTGATTATACATTTGTAAGACTGTCTAGCAGATGGAAATCCCGGTTGGGAGAATCGCTCTGGACGGTGATCTGGAGATTGGCCTCGGTGTCACTGCTAATGGTCGAGCAAACACTAAGGTTCTGGGTCTCGTACCATGGAACTTGGGCAGCAGCACCACCATGATTTGTAGCAACAAACCCACCAAACGCAACAGCACCCTTATGGGCTCTTCCAGGCATTGCCCGGCCTTTAACGCGTCGCTGTTCGAAAACTCCATTGGGAAGGTTATGCAGGACACCTGGGGTGCCATAAGTGGAACCAATTCCGGAAGCCTGCCACTGAACTGGCTCATATTTGGTTCGTTCCGGGATAAAATTGGACTGATTGGCTTGGTTGGGAGTAACCTCACCGCCTAAACCAAGGCTCCGCAACATCTCATTCGAGGGTAAATCTCGCGCTTTCTGCATAACACGACGGAACTCCTTGTCACTCAAGTGCTTCAAGCCTTTGCGACGGTTGGACAGGTTCGATTCCTGGTCAACCACGTTTGGTGAATCGTACAGGGATCTGAGGCGGCGTGAAGATGGGAGAGTGACAGCAGCGCCCAGAAAATCAAGATTCGCCACCTTTCTTGTAAATTTAGGGAAATTAGAAACTCCGTTGGTGCTGAACCTATCTTCAAATTGCTGAAACTCAACTTGTTTGGACTTGGCACCGGCTACGGGGAATTTGAGGCCCCAGTTGTGGCGGTGGGCGGAAGCCGAGGGGGTTACTAGAACCTGGTATTTTGGTACATTGCTAGATTTGATCCTGCGGGCAACTGATGAAGGAGGAAGCGAGAATAGCTTCGAGTCTCGAAGAGCCTCGCTGAAGAGCGGCATGATGAAAAATCCTAGCCCACCCTCATAACCCTTAAGACTCTATTTTCGAGTCTTGTCAGTAAAAGTGATGGGCTATTTTATCGTTCAATGCGTAGTGTATTTAATGAGGATTATAGCTTTTTATGATACTGATAAGGTAATTTTTTTTTTGAGACCAAATATATACCAGGAAATCTCATTATGACTAGATTGCCAGCTTATTTATGCAAGTCAATCTTGATTCGTGTGAAACTTTATATTATGTAGACGGACGCGATATATATTTACCTCGAAATCTGCTATCTTGACCTTATATTATTTTCAGGGGGGGGTACAGCGAACAGAATAAGGTGGTTCTTTTTGAAAAATGAATTGGGCTTTGAATGAATTCAAGGGGAGCGAGAACGGAGGAGTATACCTACTAATAGAGCAGAATATATGTGCTATTAATTACACGTCTCATCAAATTTCACCTCGCGAATGTATGAGTTATATCAAACTTCTTACCCAAATATTCGTCTCACGTATATTAGGGGACACAGGCAGCAGCGGAGGAGGCATTTTTAAACTGAAAAGGGCTTTGCGAGAATTCGAGGGGGACAAGCGCGGAATAGTATTCCCCGTGCATGATACAATCGGAACTAGCTATAGAAACCTCGCTTGTTCCCAATATTCATATCGCAGTGATCCGAACTGTGTCATAAATAGGTGTAATTAGGGATAATCAGGAGGCACATAGGACAGCGGAGGGGGTATATTAAAAATAAAGGGGGCTTCAAGAGAATCCGATGTGGACGAAGACTGATTGGTCTACCTGGTAACATTAGAGTCAGAATGAGGCGTTTAAATAGTGCTTTTTCTAAGTATTCATCTCACGGTGATTCAAAAATTAACGTAAATAGTGATTACTATACAGCAGTGGGCGCGGAAAATGAGGATATTTGAAAAACGAAGGGGGCTTTGTGAGAAATCGAGGGGTGCCGACGCGGACTGGTATATTTGATGATCACAGTGAATGAATGAGCTATGTAAAACTTTTCTGATCCAAGTATTCGTTTTACCATAATCAGAGAGAGCAGAGGGGGCGATAAAAGGTGCTTTGCGACAATTCGAGGGGGGTGAAACCAGATTTATATATTGAAGAATTGCGCTGAATGAATGAACTACGTGAATATAGCAGGTTCTGACTATCTATATCGCAGTAACCTGAAATATATCAAAAATGTGGGTAATTTGGGATTATCAGGGAGTGCATGGGGCAGTACAGAGGGCTTATCGAAAAGTAAATGGGACTTTGAATGAGAGCAATGATGGTAAACACCAGATAGTATACCTAGAAGTACTGCAGAATATAGGAGCTATATTTAACTATTCAGGCTAAAGTTTCAATATCACAGTGTCCCAAAAGTGCCATATATTAAGGTATTTAGGGAATATCATGGAGCATGAACCATTATTTGAGCCGAGAAGTATCCGAAGTAAGAAATGGTGTGTGAGTACACTAATAATTGAAGTATTAATACTTTACAAGAATTTCAATTGCTTGTAATGAAGGAAGAATGATGAAACAAAAAATATCGATGCAGCTACATACGGCGGTTATAGGTCACTCCATTATACTCCTTCGAGATAACCGAGGTGCCGATGATTAACCACCACTTAATAGGGTATCTTGCGCTTATCAGAGCCCAAGTTGCCTATTTCGGTGCACCCGTTTTGTAAAAAAAAAAAAAAAAAAAAAATATATATATATATATATATATAATATCTCACCTAAATAATGCATGCCCGTTTTTGCAAGATTGAGGGGAAACCATGTCTACATTTAATTGTACATAGAGAAGCACTATAACCTATTATATCGTATATGTTCGTTAGAGTATAGGCTACCAAAGTTAAGTTACCTCCGCGACAAGTGCATTATGCATTTACTTGGGTATTGGACTCTAGTGTTTATATGTTGATTATATTGCAAGGAGTATCTACTGAGCACTCTAATATCTTGTATGTATGCAAACATTTTAATAATATTTGGGTTATTCATTTAGTTCACTACAAACCACCCTCGAATACTCTTGGAGATAAGTATTTTTAGCGTGTATTATTTGGAATGGGCCGAATGTGGAAGTCAACGGGCGGTGGTACTACGCGACCTAGCCCCAAACCGCCCAACCCTGCGTGCATTTGGACTATTTAAGTAAACAAACAGGAGGAGTTGTACACTCCAACTTACCACACCGGGTAACAGTAGAAGTAAACAAATGAGCAGCCACAGAAAGTGGCTATAAAGTCTCGTTGTTTCCTACGTTGCAAAATACGGTGAACGTCCATACTCAATTCCCCTGGCAGGCCATTGTGCCTAAGCCTGAGTGTGATAACGAGATGGACTGGTTCAACCAAAAGGTCCCACACCGAGTAATGGTAGATGTCAACAAATGAGCAGCCACACAA
>JAKTRX010000060.1:0-22016 GCA_030579915.1 Starmerella bombi
CTTTTCTTGAACGCTTAGAGCAAGATTCTAGTAAGTGCTTTTTCCGTTGAGTTTACACAACCCCACAGTATAATGTCACAATTCTGGATGCTGGGCATAATATACACATCTTGACATGTAATTGCGCTAATTGTGGCATTCCATGGTGCCAATATGCAATCTTCAATGAAAAGTGGATTATTGTGTGGGGATGGTGGTAGAAACAATGCAGGAGGGTAGGGATACTGCCCTGTTTTAATTATCAAAATTTGTCAGCATATCATTTTCATTACACGTTATGCCTACGGTTTAAAGAATATTCATTAAATGGGGATATAATTGTATGTAGCAGAAGCTCTTCTTATTATGTTGTTTTCTTTATACCAGGTCGAATTTTATTGAGTAATCATTGCTGGAAATGTCAGATAAGTTTTCTTTGATGTTGTAGTATTTTCAGCATTCGGTGTCGTTGCAGCAGCAGCAGCAGTTTGTAATATAACGGTAGTTAAGTTTAAAGCATACTATGTAGACTTGCGTAACTCTAAGTTTAATGTTGAAGGTGTATTATTTGTGCTACTAGTTGGTATATGGTTAGTAAAACTTGAAGCATTGGACTTGCTTTCATATTTACGGTGACTAGTACTATATAAGGTTAACGCGGAGCTTGTTCCGAACCCTATGGAGGAAATATATCAGATTCGTGAGGAATTTAGGACAACTAAGGACCAGAAACGCAAGCTCGAGCTTGCTCTGCGGATGGCAGAATATGAACCTGAGACTATGCGGCCTGTTGTGACTTTTCTTGATCCTACCTGTGTTGAAGCGGCACCCGCAATCACGTTGAAGGTTGGTAATTTTGAGTTTCACCCCGATGTTGCGTATGCTATTTTTCCGGCTGATTTCATCCGAGGCTTCCAAGACCCAGAGGTTTTAATCGAATTCGACAGCGTATCGCTTTTGATGTTGGTAGAATTCAAGTACACCGCGAAAATTGACAACTCAGCACCAGATGTCATCGAACAGCTTCAACGGGTTCTTCCCAGCGATACTATATATCAGGATAGGGATAAATGGAACCTTAAGGTAGCCGAAGAACGGCAAGTTGGTCTGTGCAATGGTGTTAAGTTGTGTGATGATAAGTATATTGTACGCAGATTGGAATTCAAGGATAATAGTACATTTTTACATCGGATGTTTATTTTCAGCTTGTTTTTCATTGAAGGTGCGACTCTCCCAGAGGAGGATGATAACTGGGAAGTCTATGTTGTAACTACTGCCGAGGATAATACCTTTATGGGATACATGTCAGTATATGCATTCGGTTACTTTATTAATAGCCATGTATTCGATACTGAGGCTTCTCAAGCTAAGCTCTTGCGTCAACGTATCGCTCAAGTTGTAATCCTTCCCCCCTTTCAGCGTCAAAGGGTTGCTTCTCAACTCTATACCTACGTTCTCCGCTCGCTTGTTGATCACTCACAAGTTAGGGAAATTGAGGTTGAAGACCCGAGTATCGAATTTGATATTCTTCGTGACAGATCCAATTATGAATGGCTAAAGTCTGATTCGGTAGCTCAGCCATTGCTGGAGGAGTATGCTGATAACCCACAACAGACGATAGAGAAACTATTCGACTACTGCAAATTAGGAGAAACCCAGATACAAAGAGTCGCTGAGATGTACTTTTATGTTGAATCCGGGTTAAAGGAAACTAAGGATTTAAAAAGAATGATCAAGGGAAGGCTATGGAATGCAAACTATGAATCCTTACAAGATATGGATCAATCTGAGCAAAAGTTCAATCTTGACAGACTATATGAAAACGCATTGCGGGATATTCGTGTGTGTCTACGTCTTGAGAAACCACAAGAAAGTGACGACGAAGATAGAGATGATGAGAGCGGAAGCGACGACGATGTAGATAACTTAGCCGCACTGCTGGGTAATGAACTCAAACGACAAAAAACAGAGTAATTGGATCATGACTATGAGCTTGTAATAATAACATCTATTTGATAATAACTCAAAGTAGAAGATATGCAAATAAAGAAAAAAATAAAAGTAAATTAAACATATACAATTATATCTATTGCTGGTATACATAGGAGCTATGCTCTCCAATACTGTGCGAGACTATGAAGTCTGTCAATGACCATGGGCAAAAAAGCATTAACACTATCATTTATGAGGTTTTGGAAATGCAATATCGCTTCTTCCTCGCTCATTTCCAAGCAAAAGCGTTCCTCAACTTTGTGAACTGCCTGATCCCGCTCAGTCATAATATTGGGAATGGTGGATTCGGTCATTAAATTGAACAAAGCCAAAATAAGGTTAGCAGATTTGCGAAGAGTGGTGAAAGCAGTGAAGCAGTAGCTGCGAAACCGTGTATAGTTGGGCGAGTTAATGCCACCCATACCATCAATAAGCTGGATAGGTAACTTAATCATGGGAGGGAATGGTTTAGGATCTTTTCCCAGAATATAACCGAAATCGATATGGAAAAAATGACCACGATAATCCAATAACAAATTGTCCAGATGACGATCACCGACACCTAGCAAGTATGTTATTACAGCATAGCCAGCCGCACTTCTCACGAAGTTATCCATTACATCTGCACGAACTCCCAATGGTGCTCGTGAATCAGCAGCATGCTTTCGCAAAAAGGGTAAAATACCATGATGCTGTGAGATTATATGTGCCAATGGCTCGTTTGGGATGAACTGAATCGCGCCATCAGTGCGACTAGTCGCCAGTATTCGGTATGGCATGAGTTTCAAATCGAGGTTCTCCTTTCGGAGTAGCTGGTCCATAAGCTGAATGATTTGCATCACTAACTGGTCCTGCCGTAAATCATCACCACTCTTGAAAATCAGTGCATATGATCCACCAGAGTCAGTTCTGAGCTCCAGTTTCAGTGGAAGCATGGACGATTTGAATACAGTGCACTGTTCAGGCACACAGCCAACTACCACTACTGATGGGTCTAGTGGAAGCCGTGTAGCTGGGAACTTAATGAGCTCATGTCGAGGGTCAGCAATATATTCGCGCATTTGCTGAATCTTACGAGGACGGGGCTCTTTACTTTGTTTAACGATCTTAGCGAGATCGAGCAGTTTGTTCATAAAGACCACCTGTGACTCGATTTGTCTCAATGTGTTTCCAGCTGCACTGGCACTACTCAGAAGGCTATTCATGGAGTTTCCCACAGAGCCAGTGATAGAATTATGGGTTGTTGGGTTAACGGTGGATGAACGTGCTGACGCAATATTAACCACGCTACCAGTACTTAGTGCAGTCCGTTTACTGCGTTTCGGTAAAGCAGCGAGGTAATGTCTCAATACTGGCTGATAAGTTTGAGCACCATAGGTGGGATCAATAGCTTGTACACTGACATACCAGTAAAAGAAGTTCCCTAGGTATGGGTTCAAAATAGCTCGGTTTTCCAAAAATCGCGCCAAATATGATTTGGTAGAACTGCCCACCCACGGCTCAAATTTGAGGGCCTCTACCAACTGCAGCAAGTAAAGCTCGAGATCATGGTCAGTAGCAGTTCGTAGCCTATCAACCGCATAAGCACGAACCTGGGCATTGCGTACCTCTGGACCCAACAATTCCAAGGCATCTGCTACGTCGATATCTACCCATAGATGCAAGACTTCCACTGCCTGTCCCGACTCAACTTCATCATCCCATGAGACAGACTTGACAAATTTTGTGAGAGCATGCTTACGCTTGGTCAAATAATAGCGATATCGCCATATCAAAATCTTATCGTCGCTTGACAGTTCATGAGCCGGTGAATAAGCAATTATGCGTTCGAGTTCGTCTCTAACCTTAGCATTGGGTCGCATTTCGCGATCATTGGTAGACAAACGCACTAGTCGCCTATATTTGGCTTCTATTGGAGTTTCTCGTGCGAAGTCAGGCTCGTAGATTGCCATCAGCGGGTCTTCCTCTTCCTCATCCTGTTGTTTCAATAGACTGACCGTACTCGAAAGTTGCTGGGTGGATGAGAACACGGAGGGACGGTTGCTCATATACTTCTTCGCCACCCACACCACATCGTGATCCCAAAGGGGCAGTTCCACGAAGAGGGCATGACGAGCACCGGCTTCGGCCGCCAAAGACTCAATTTTGCGATACACTAGAGCATCTAGCCACCCAACGGTGGGGACTAGACCCATTTGCTGAGCCTGAAGTAAAGATTCCAGTTTGTCAATGGGGTCTTCTTTATCTTGTTCGCGGTCTGGGGTGGGGACAAGCGTAGACCAAAGCATTGATCGGGGGTGTTTTTCTAGTTCAACACTAAGTTTCTGACGGCCTTGACGGAGACAGCAATCTTCACCAAACAGTGGAAGAACCGCACCACAGTAAACCTGGGGCTCAGATTTACCTGAAGGGCCCCAAACGGTAAGCAAAATACTTGAATCTTTTGGAAGATGGGATAGCAAAACTGGCAGCTCCAACCACTCATTCCATTGGTGTTTTTTCAATGAAGTTAATGTATACGAAGGTGGGGGGTGATAGGAAGTATAGACAGGTACGCAAAGAGGCGCCCCATTGCCGTAGACCTGGGCCTCCACAATTAGAGATACCGGTGTGCGTGATCCGGCAAAAGAAAGCGCCAATGTAGGGTCCTCTATAATTTTGCTATATTGAAGCTGTTCAATTTGGCCCTCTAAATGGCCAATGCGGACACGCAGCACTTCATCGAGCTCAATAGACGGATAGAAGTGCATTCCATGTGTAGTAACTACCCAACCCAGCCTTGCCCCCATATAGAGCCTGATCTCACTACAGCTTATAATATCAATTTGCAGAACAGATACTTTAGATGCGCTATATGTATAACATATATATAATATTCTAGCGCAAAAGTAAGCTTGAGTTTACTCGTAGTCTATGTCCAAATAGTATTTACACTGCCACTGATCCGAGTTCATACTGTACTGGGTGAGAAATGTAATAAATATAGATTTCTGATTGTGGAAAGTAGCTAGCACATAATAATATTCCTAACATATTGCTACTACTACTATAAAGGTTAAGCGTATTCTGGAAATTCCATAATTCATCGAATGATACTAAGCGGCTGTTCAAATATAACACACACCGAAATTTCTCTCCTAGGTGAAAGCTTTACGAGCGACTGGATTTATATTTAATTTTATAATAATATAATTTATGACTTATTTGTAGAAGGTTCTGACAATGAAACTGTATAGCAATTATACTAGACCTGCAGTTACACACATACATACAACTATTGAATCGATTCACAACTTGACATGTGCAATCATTTATCAAAATAGCTAAAACGTGGTCTATTCATTATTTTATAGTGTTGGGTATATTATGCTCATTAATGAATACATCCTGGGCATTTATTCCTGTCATTGTGGTTCTGCTGATTAACATGTACCTAGCTCGACGAACAGTGGCCACGCGGTCATTGCAGTTTGCAAGGCTCGCTCGACCGTTTTCCACTGATAAAGATATCACATATGTGGATTTAAATAACCCCGAAAACTCTGCTGAGAGTGCTGCGGCTACGAACCACTTCTTCGAGTACCAAACTGGTCGCTGGCTAACCAATGACCGGGCTGAGCGTAAAGCCAGGGCAGTTAAGTTCGATCTTAAAGGATTGGCAGAACTTTTGCAGAACTCTGTTAGTGTTACCCAGAACAAGGTTGAGATAGAGACGCTTGAACCGCTGTTTGAGGGCAAGCATAATAAGCTGTACAAGATCGCTCTCAAGGATCGTCGTAGTTACGTTCTACGCATCCCTTATGAAATTGGCTTGTCGGATTATCGTACGGCAAGACTCCAAAGTGAGGCTGCCACTCTCACTTACCTCAGTGAGCACGTCTTCACCAATACCGAAAAATTCCGGGCTGCTGCTCCGATCTCTTATTCTGCCACATCTGACAATACGCTGAAGACCCCGTATATGCTTTCTAGCTTTGTAGAAGGTACTAAACTTGCGGCTGAGTGGAAACCGTGGCTCATTGATATTGACGAAAAACGGAGCGTGATTGAACCGATGGCAGAGATGGCCAGCACGATTCTGAAACACAAATTCCCGGCATACGGAAGCATTTTCTTTGCGGATGATGTTCCACAGGGATATGACACTGTTAAAATCAATGAAAGATTTGTTGTTGGACCCTCAATGGAGAAGCGATTCTGGCGTAGCGAGGTTTCCAAACCTTTCAGGGGCCCATTCAAAACATGGCAGGATTACTTGAAGGCTACAGGCGATGTTCAAGTCGCTTATGCCAAATCAAAGACCGGAGATGATAGTCCTAACACTAAATCGGCTGAGCGATATGCAAAATTGACTGAGTCGCTGTTTACTTCCGAAATGCTGAGTGGAGAAAAGGCCAGCCCTCGCCTTTTCGACCCTGATCTGTCACCTCTCAACGTGATTAGCCAGGATAATGAGAAGTTCTGGCTACTAGATGTAGAAAACACAGCCATCAAGCCATACGTGTTGCATGGCATTCCCTGGTTTGTTAGAAACCCAGGCGAGCGAGTATACAGCGTCGAAGATGTCCAAGGGTATGAAAACATGCCTGAAGAACAGAAGCAAATTGTGCAACATATGCTGAGTTTGACCCAGAATGAGTATACATTTGAGAGGCTGTTGCGGGATCAGATTCCTGAGCTCATTTCTGCTCATCACCCCAACTTAAAGCGCAGAGAGGAAGTTGTTCACCGTGCCATGAATACCGATATTACATCTGGGTTCTACAACGACTTGAACTTCAGCATGCTTAAGGTGCTCCAGTTGTGGAAAATATTGGCGCCAAACACTGAACCCCCGTTCAAGTTCAGCGATGCCGAAAGCGAGCAACTAGTCTCCGATATGATGGAATGGAACACCCAGTTGGTGCGAAACCGGTTCTTGGAATCAAAGGGATTTGTGCCAGCTGATTTATTTGATAAGCTTTTGGGTACCGGGGCTTTGAAGGTCATTGATGAGACTATTGGAAACTACGAACTTACTGAGGAGTTTTTGCAGTCGCAGGACCCATTCAGACAGCGTGATTAAGCTTGCCTGGAGCTTAAAGTTTGCACATAGTTGGTATGCAAAGAAGGACTTGCCTTCGTGAAAATACAAGGTGTCGTGCAGTAGAACCACACAAATGTATATATATATCTGAAACCATACAAAATCGAGATAACATACTAAACTTCATGCTATGAGTTAGATCCCCTTCCATACCGAGACCTCCTATGACTACTAAAGCCTTAGATACTAGGCAGCACACTTTAGATATCTTACCCATAGTATGAACTATCGCCCTAAGTGTTTACAGACTCTAAGCATAGCTTACTTAGTCTATTTAACGTCAAATGCATTGAATCAGTAATACTCTAGCTACACCCATGCAGACACACACCAGAAGAATGTATATTGGATGGAACTACTGTATATATGAATAAGTTACTGAGTTTACTTGCGGTGGCGGCTAGCAATAATAGGGCGGTTGGTCATGATGTTCGCAAGGTGGTAGGAGTCCTGCCAGTGCACGGAAGTGCCCCTGCGCAAGCTAACCTCGGTCTCGTTGTCCCACAACTCACAGACAGGCCAGAACTCAGCCTTAGACGAACGAATGCAGAACACAGACGCGGCCTGGGCAGCAGCGGAACGGTCGTTAAAGTTGTCGTTCTCGTGCTGCTCCAGGAACTCAACGCACTTAATACCGTAACGCACAGCGCGAACGTGATCCATAGGCGAAGGCAAGCCACCCTGCTGCAAGTGACCAGGAATAGCCTCACGAGCGTCGAATCTACCGTGACTCTCAGTTTCGAAAATCGAAGTGAGGTTTGAAGTAGTGAATCCAGGAGAGGCCTGCTCGTTGCGAATGACCAAGCGACCAGCTCTGACACGGCCCTGGTCCTGAGCGAAGCAGTTGCGGAGGTGCTTGATATCGGCGTGCATCTGGGTCAAGGAAATGCCCTGCTCTGGCAAGTAGATAGCATAAGCACCGCAGATGAGACCAGCCATGCTGGCGATGTAACCACTCTGGGCACCCTGAACCTCGACGACGAACACACGGCGACGGGTCGAAGAAGCACTCTGCTTGACGATGTCGCAGTACTCAACCAAGGCGTTCAAACAGGTATCAGTACCCAAGGAGTTCTCGGTACCGGGGACGTTGTTGGAGATAGTGGCAGGCAAGCAGACCATGGGAATGCGGAAAGCCGGGTATGTAACACGGGCCTGATCGAGCATGTGCAACGATCTGAAGGCCTCGAAACCACCAACAATGATAAGACCATCGATGTGGTGCTGGCCGAAGTAATAGGCGATCATACCAAAGTCGATATCAGGAAGGGTACGATTAGTTCCGATCTCACAACCGCCCTTGGCGTACATGTCCATGACATCACGCCACTTGATCTCATGGAAACTCTCATGACGAGCAAGTCCACTCCAGCCGTTGTTGATAGCGATCGGCTTGTGGCCCTTGCTCAAACAGTAGCTGGCAGCAGCAGCAATAGCCTGGTTCATACCACCAGCAGGGGCACCACAAGCAACAATGGCGTACTTCTTGCCACTGAAGGGAACCTCCTTATCTGATTTCGAGATGGTAAGATAGTTGCGGAGATGGTCATTGAACTCAGTATCACGCAATGCACGAGCAGCAACGAAGTCCTTGCGAGCAATAGCGGCAGCAGCAGCCTTAGTCTCTCTGACTGCTTCAAGGAGGGGCACGCGCACAACCTTGTTCTCCCTAATGCCGATCATAGGGGAAGGAGTATCCTTGGTAGACTCCAAGATAGCCTCGATGGCCTCAGCACCCTGCATGGTGGCCAACACACGGTCGGCAGCAACGGCAGTACCACCGCGCTGGATGTGACCGAAGGTGGTAACACGAGTATCGAAGCCAATGCTCTCCAGGCTCTGCTTAACGGTCTCGGGCTTGATAGGCTGGAGCTCATCGTCAATGGCACCCTCGGCCACAATTACGATGATACGACGAGAACCGGCCTGGCGATGCCTCAAAACAATGTTGTTCATGTCCTCCTTCCAGGACTTGGAGTCAGGAGGCATTTCGGGCAAGAACACGTAGTCTGCACGAGTGGAAATGGCAGCCATGAGGGCAAGCCAGCCACAGTGACGGCCCATCACCTCGATGACGAAAGCACGGGAGTGCGAGTCTGCAGTAGCCTGGATCCAGTCGACGTTTGTGCAAATACGGTCCAAACTGGAATATGCGCCAATAGTGCTATCAGTAAGAGCCATATCGTTGTCAATGCTACCGACCAAACCGGCAATGTTAAGGTGACCGTGCTTCTCAAGCTGGGCCTCGGTGATGCGACCCTCCTTGTGAAGATCGGCGACCAAGCCAGGCCAGTCGTTACGCAGGAAGTCGGCACCAGTAAGCGAGCCATCACCACCAATAACGACGAGGGCATCAATACCGTTCTTGATCATGTTGAAACAGGCTGTCTTACGGTGCTCACGCTCACGGAACTCTAAGCATCTGGCAGTGCCGATGAGGGTACCACCGAAGCTCAACCAGCCACGGACATCGTCCCAGCTCATCTTCTTCATCTGGTCGTGCAGCAATCCGGCGTAGCCCTCCTGAACGGCGAACACCTCGCACTGCTTGTAGATACCGTAACGCACCACAGCACGGACGGCAGCGTTCATACCAGGAGAGTCACCACCACTGGTAAGCACGGCAATACGCTTGCGAGGGGGCTGAGGGATGGGAGGGCAGGCAGGGAACTCCATGTGCTCCACCTCATCGACGTGCGAAACGTAGATGGTCTTGCTCTGGCTCTCCAGGATCTGGCCAACAGCCTCCTTCACTTCGGGAGAAGCATTTTCGGTGGACACACCAGTTCCACTAGTGGTGAAACCGATCAGGTTTCCCAGGGGATCAACCGCCAACACCATGTTGGGGTCGCCAAACTTAGGGTGGCTCTGCAAAGGAGCACCCAGGTGTGAATTGGTCTTGAAAAGGGGCTGGGGAATGGACTCAACAGGGAAGACGATGGCCGCAACCATTCCACGCCAGTCGTTGGACTCAGCGGCATCCACAAGGTGCTTGCGCTGCGCGAGACTGCTCTCCTTAGAGGGTCCAAGGGGAGAGTATCTGATGTAAACAACGGACATTTCGTGGGTGTTGCCGCCAGGAAGAACGAGAGTGTCCTCTTCAATACTCTCGCTGGCACGGTAAGCTCCACCACCATGCTCAACGTCCTTAGAGGACCACTCGGCATTAACAGTGAAGCCAAGTGACTCGTAGAACTCGCGGGTCTTGAGGAACAGCTCACGGTCACTAGTCACAAGACTAGCTGTGATCGAGCCGGTTGATTTCATTTTTGGGGGGTTACAGTCTCTCTATGGGTTGAAAGATATGCGTGGCCTCTGGCTCCAGTGACTGACAATTTGTATTTATACCAGTCAGCGTAAATAGCAAATACGAATTTAGGGCAAGGAAACACGCCGCATACGGTGACGTAGGCGCGCCGCTGAATAGGGTTTGGAAGTAACCAACGGTTTGCGTGCAATACGATAAAGGTCCGACGGACACGACGGCACGTGTACTGCGATCCCGAAAAACTGAACAGGTAAATGCTAATATAAGGAATAAGATCGCTAATGCACTATGATGGTACGGGGTTTAGCTCGTTTCATGTAGAATACGTATATATCAGATGTCTACACGGTTTACACTGGATCGCTAAATTTGGCGGAGTTTATCCTTATAAAATATGCAGGGCATCTTATTCGACGGGGCCTAATACTCCTGCGGATAATACGCTTAGGATGAAAAAAAAAACATACACGCCATACGTTTGCAAGGTACGGAGGAAAATAATTGATTAGTGATCAGATGTGTCGTAGGAACCATATGTAGGGCAAGGGTGGATAACGAGGGCAGCAGAGAGAAGCGGGTAAACGAAGTAAGAACTGCTGCACCTTGCGTTCGACATTAGCTGGAATTGGCGGCATTAGCTCGGATTGGCAGGGACTAAAGATGCATCAAAAGTAGCAGGCTGCTAGTGGCAGACTGAAATTAGCAAGTTAATATATACTATAATTTTAGTTCTTCGCCACGGTAGTGTCATAGTGTACGGTAAAGATGCTGGTGGTATAACAAACAGTGGTGATGTGTAATTCTACAATAGTAGAAGCGGTAGTATTACCATGTAACCAAATGTGTACATTCTGACCGAGAGATTCCATCAACCGGCCCGCATCGACCGCGTGTAGAGAATATATTGGGTAAGGGAGATAAGACTCTGCCACCTTGCCACTACGCATGCCTGGGCTTTGTAGACTGCGACGAGGCAGGGGCACGCGACGCGTCCAAACCACCATATCCACATACACGGTAAAAAGACTACCAATAACACCTGAAAAATAAGCATGAGCCGCCACGCCATCTACTCAAAAAGGGCGCCTCGCAAGCATACACTGAATGTACTGATATGCGGAGCAAGCGGCACCGGGAAGTCGTCCTTCATCAACACTTTGGTGGGGCACCACGTCCTCTTCGAGTCAGAGTCTACTCCAGCAGCAGAATACGCTTCCATGCTTATATTCCAGCCCACCACGGTGGAGCTTGATGAGCCACTCTCGGATGGGTCTAAACTCGTGCTCACACTAGTCGAGACTGAGGGATTTGGTACTGGCCTCGATCACAGTAACGATGTGGAGCAAGTGGCCAACTACATTGAGTGCCGGTTTGACGAGGTATTAGCTGAAGAGAGCCGAATACGCCGCAACCCGAAGTTCAAGGATGATAGACTTGACTGCTGCCTCTATTTCATAGAGCCCACGGGCCACGGCCTCCGCGAACTCGATATCATGCTGCTGCAGCGGTTGTCTACGATTGTAAACGTGATTCCAGTGCTTGCACGCGCAGATACATTGACTCCCTCGGAGCGAGTGCTTAACAAACGACTGGTGAACGAGGATATCCGTTTCTACGATATCCAAATCTTCGATTTCCAGTACTCCGACGAAGTGACATCCCAGCAGATCCAGCAGCACAGCGAGAAGCGCAGGGATGGATACGTTGATAATGACAACGATATCGACGCTGAAAGCGCTGCACTTCTCAATGATGCGGTCCCGCTCGCTCTCACATCAACCAATCTCTACGACGATAGTGGCGAATCGCAGTATGTTCGTAAACTCCCATTTGGTACTGTTCAAATTTTAGATCCTGAACATAGTGATTTCCAGCTGCTACGCGATGCTCTTTTCTCGGGCTTTTTCACTGAGCTCAAGGAGCGTACTCATGACGTACTGTACGAGACTTATCGAACCCACCGGTTGGATCCGCAACAGAACCACCGTGCATCTTTGCTGCTTCCTCAGGAATTAGCTGATCATGCTGCTAAGCTGAAACAGGCTCAAATGGAGCGTGAAACGCGTATGCTTCGTGAGCGTGAAATGAGGGTGAATGCGGAGATTGAGGCTAAACGAGCTCTCCTAATGAAACGTGAGCAGGAGCTCCGCGAACTCGAATTAAGAATGGCTGAACAGCAGACTCAGAGCCAGCCTTATCGCCAATCGTACGAGGATGACGAGGCATACGCCGACAAACCGGCCTACCAAACATCGCCAGGCCAATCTCATAGAAACCTGCCACAACACGACCTGTCACACGACCTGTCCTATGAACAGTCACACGACCTGTCACACGACCTGTCACACGACCTGTCACACGGCCAGTCCTACGAGAAGTCCCAGGAAAATATACCATATGAGGAGCTCCAAACTCAGCAACTGGAGACACATCAAGAGTTACCCGAGACTGAAATCACGACTTTGCAGACCACAGTTGAAAATATGCCATCATCGGCAAATGTACCCAGCAGTGTCACAGTGTCGAAGGTTCCAGCCGCCCCAGCCGCCCCAGCCACAGCCCAGGCGCCAATCCCTGACGAAGATCGGCGAGTGCGCCAGAGACGGTCTAAGCAAGAGCTTCGTGAACATACACAGCAATTACACGCGGAGCTGGGCGATCTTGAAGCACAGCGGGATGAGATCCAAAACCAAGCTGCCAATGTTGGTCGTATGCACAACCAATTGGATGGCACTTCTCCGTTGAATATCAAGAAAACTACAGCTACTTAGCTTCTTTAAAATATTTATCTCTTACACCCAATATAAAATTGCACTTATATAACACATTTTAAAGTATTAATGTTTGACTCTGCGAATTACCACCGAAGCAAACTGTCAATGCCAACTTTGGAGAAATCTCGTCTTGAGATCCAGACCGCGAAAGAGCAGTGCTGTGAAAAATCAATGCTATGAAATACTCTTGCAAATTTCAAGATTTCCTTCAGAACCCCCCATCATTTTGAAAAAGCTCCTTCTGCTGGCCCCTGATAAAATCCAATTACTCCAATTTATGGCACATTTCAAGTGACTGTGGAATGAGTACTTCGATCTGACGGGTGTGATATAGCTTATACATTCTGGGCTATTACGAGGTATACCATTCCATGAATGCTCACCACTCTTTCTTCCAATGCCCCTTTCAGTTTAAAAATGTCTTCTCCGCTGCCCCGCTGTGCCCCCTAATATATGTAAAACGAATACTTTTCTAAGAAAAGTGTGATATAGCTCATACATTCGCGGCAAGTACCAAATATACTATTTCGTATTTGTCCCTCTCGATTGCTCGCAAAGCCCCCTCATTTTGAAAATTGCTTGTCTATTGCCCCCTCTGCCCTTTAATAATTCCCATCTCGTATACAATTTGGCCACCATGTAGTGAATACTTTGTTCAAATGAGTTTTATATAGCTCGTTCGGTTTGCAAAACTACCAGTTATATGATTTCATTTCGGTCCCCCTCGATTGCTCGCAAAGCCCTATTCATTATCCAATAAGTCCTCCCTACTACCCCCATGTGCCCCCTGATAATCCCAAAATACCCCCATTTCAGCATTTTTTGGATCATTGCGATGAATACTAGGTCCTGCTGTATTCATATAGTTCATTGATTCGGGACTATTCCTCGCTATATGATTTTGGTTTCATCCCTATTGAGTTTTCGAAAAGCCCCTTTCATTCTTTCAAATGCCACCTTTAGCGCCCCCTCTGCCCCTTGATTAAGGTAAGACAAATACTTGAGTAGGACAATTTTGATATAGCTCATATATTTACGGCAATTACCAAACATGCTATTCCGTATTCGCCCCTCTCAATTTCTCGCAAAGCCCCCGTCATTTCGAAAATTGCTCATCTATTGCCCCCTCTGCCCTTTAATAATTACCATTTCGTATACGTTTTGGGTGACCATGTAGTGAATACTTCATTCACACGAGTTTCATATAGTTCATTTGGTTTGTAACATTACCAGCTATATTATTCCGTTACAGCCCCCCTCGTAATCTTTCAAAAACCCCTTTTATTTCCAAAATTCCCCCTCTTCTGCCCCCTGTACTCCATGATAATCCCTAAATACCTTCATATATGGCACTTTTTGGGACACTGTGGTTTTGATACTTCGATCTGGTACGTTTAATATAGCTTCTGTATTACTTCTAGGTATACTATTTCGTGTTTATCACTCTTCCTTTCTTTCAAAGCCTCTTTACTTTTCAATAAGTCTCTACTGCCCCCCCATGTGCCCCCTGATAATCCAAAATTAACCCCATTTCTAACATGTTTCGAATCACTGTGATATGAATATTGGGAACAAGCGAGGTTTCTATAGCTACTTCTGATTGTATTATGCCTGGGGATACTATTCCGTGCTCGTCCCCCCTCGAATTGTCGTAAAGCCCCCTAAACTGCACCGCTACGCCCCTCTGATAATCCCAAATTACCCCCATTTTTGATATGTTTTGGTTTACTGCGATATGGATACTCAGGTCCTGCTATACCATGAACCATTATGAGTGTGTACGGCTGTACAAGAAAAGCATATGGTGTACATATATAGAGGTATAGCCCCTCCGTTATACATCATTTACTATACAATACCTGATATATTCTAAATTGAGTAGAATGAACTACGATTTCTGCCTAATATGCTGGCTCGTTAACAAGTCAATACCTAATCCATGTCTATTCGCTACATAGTGACATTATAATATATATATGTCATAATACGCAATATTAGAACTATCCAATCTTCAAGATAAGCTTATTTTGCCTTTACTAGTGGCAATTGTGCCATGACACTGCTTCGAAATTACCTGGGTCTTGGATAACTAGTATTTCTGCATTGAGTATATTACAAGGAGTAACTAGTAAGTAAACTAATTAGCATTCTAAGATATTATATCCCCATTAATTTAATAATATTAAGATTGCTCAGTTCTTTCAATACAAGACGCCTTTGACTACTTTTGGAGATAAGTATTTTTAGCGTGTGCTATTTGGAATGGGCCGCATATGGAAAGTCAACGGGGCGAAATGTTACAACGACCTGGCCCCAAACCGCCCAACCCTGCATTAATTTGGACTATTTAAGTAAACAAACAGGAGGAGTTGTACACTCCAACTTACCACACCGGGTAATAGTAGATGTAAACAAATGAGCAGCCACACAAAGTGGCTATAAAGTCTCGTTGTTACCTACATTGCCAAATACGGTGAAAGTGCCTACTCAATTCCCCTGGCAGGCCAATGTGCTTAAGCCTAAGGGTGATAACGAGATGGACTGGTTCAACCAAAAGGTCCCACACCGAGTAATGGTAGATGTCAACAAATGAGCAGCCATACAAAGTGGCTATATAGTCTCGTTGTTCCCTACATTACGGTGAGAATCCCTACTCAATTCCTCTGGCAGGCCAATGTGTCTAAGCCTAAGGGTGAGAACGGGATGGACTGGTTCGAACCAAAAGGTTCTGCGCTCACATGCTAGTGGACTATTATAGTCTCTACGCATAACCGAGCTGCAACCAGTGTCAAGGCCTGCGCTCACATGATAGTTGACAACCGCAGTCTCCACGCATAACCGAGCAGCAACTAGCGTCTTGACCTTATGTATCTCATTTCCCCCCCCTAGCTAGAACCATTCATGCCCGCATTACAGAGGCATGAAGAGTGAACACAAAAAAAAAGCAAAAAAAAAAGAGCAACAAGTGTCACCATATGTATATCACCCCCTAGCTAGAACTTAAAGGAGCAGACAATAGGTCATCCCCAATTATCCAGCGTATTTTAGCCGCACGCTTGCCTTTAGTATAGGCATAAAGACGAGAAAAAGAAAAAAAAAGAAAAAAAGACAAAAAAAAAGAACAAAGTCAAACAAACCAACGACAATTCGTTGCCTATATAGTATGGTGCGTATTTCACCGCACGCTTGCCTTTAGTTCAAGCATAAAGACGGAGAAAACAAAAAAAGAAGGACAATTCTTTGCAAACAATTAGATATTATTCCTAGCGCGTTGTGGTATCACGCTTGTTCTTTAGTAGAGGCATAAAGATACCAAAAAGAGCAGACGGTATGTCGCCGTCAATTATTTATACCCGGTGCCTGTTTGGCAGAATACTTGCCGCTATACAGGCACCTTGCACCAAAACGGCAGCTTCGATAGTTGCATGCTCAACATTGGAACAGGAAACCCACTTGTCACCCTCAATGAAGAGCTGCGCTTCGTTATGCACCAAATAATTTCGAATCGATGAGAACGAACCTGCTAAACTTACGGGCAGTTCATTCAACGCAACTAATGAGCTTAAGAATGTGAAGTGTGGCAATGAGCTCCTCGAATGATCCAGAAACCCACTAGTGACCTATCAAGCGGTCCCTGGGAGTCGTAAAGAACCGAATGGATGGAGCCAAACAGAAATTTCAAGCATCTCTACTCGTCCAATTGTGCGGCTTCATTACGGCAATTAACCTTGCTCCTACTCCATGTATAGCCATGAGTCGGAGACTGAGTGGACGCGTCCACCAAGCCAATTGCAGTATTCTAAGACTAAATGGTTTTTACCTGCTTTCTGAAGCTATTCATCAGAGACCGACATCACTGGTCTAATAACGATGACCAGTGTCGCCAAATTAGATTTCTGTTAGAGGGTTGTAACGATGGTTATCTGATACTACAAGGGCAGTTCCTGTTTACTCGACAAAGGATAAACAACAGTTTTACAGTATCGCCAGCAGAAACCACACTAGTTGCGGGAGAAGCAATTCTGTACATAAGGGTCTGCCGACCACACCGTCGGTTGGGCTGTTTAGGTAGACTGAGTGGTGCTGGGTATAGCAACAATAACACTATTTATCTGCGCTGTTACACCACGTGAAGCAATAAAGCTGGTTCTGGAAAATATCATGGAGGTGTAACAGGATGTGAACTGAGTTTCGGTTACTATTTCTACATATTTGGCAGTGATAAGTACAAAAACTATTGTTACAGAGACAGTAAAATAATTTGTCGCGTCAAAATAAGTTTTAGAGGGCATGATACACACTACTTTCAATACAAGTGGATTGTGTGCGACTTTAGACAGCAAATAACCTGAATATATTGCCCCTTAGGTTTTGTCTAGATTGTGAGTCTATTGCCTTAGGGGCCACAGTTTGATATTTTCCATAGTGTTTACTCGGATAGACCGCATGAATCCTGGTAAAAATGAACCCGGATTGTCTTTAGGAAATTCTAAAGTCCTCCATATTTTGAACCTTTCCCCACTCACACACCATATTTACTTCCGCAACATATTCAATATCTAGCTAGTGCTCGGTCAAGTGAACTCAAGTAAAGATAATATCTGCGTAGTCTCGTTTTATATGAGCATCTGACAGTAAAACCTCGATGTCTCACACCCCTTACCAGCATATAAATTTGTAAATTCATCCTTCAATTAGTTGATAATCGCCGACAGAGTTTAGTCTCTACGCTATCCACACCTTGCAGATTAGTTCGTTATACGGTATAATATATCGTCGGTGAAATTCTATAGGCAACATGCTATCTTCGTCAAACGCCAGCGCTAACTGCGTAACAGGTTATGTACATATATACCACTAGAAGATCGCAATCTCTATGAATCACTGAGCAGCAACCAGCGTCAGATATTCAAATAGCCTTTCACTTCCCGGAAATGATCACATCATTTTAACTTCTGTGTTTATTTTTATTTTTATTTATCTTGTCAAATATATATTCATCTCCGAATTTCTGCTACGTCACCTCGACATTTCCACCTCGACATTTTTACCTCGACATTTTTACTTCGACATTTCCATCTCGACATTTTCAACCCGGAATTTACACTACGTCACCTCGACATTTTTACCTCGACATTTTCGGCTCGACATTTTCAACTCGGAAAAAAGATGTCGAAGTGACAAACCATGGATCTATCACACAAAACCATTATGGAACGAGGAGTGTGAACTAGTGGATATTCTTCCCAAAGTGAAGAAAGAAGAACTTGCACAAAGCACATTGGATACTAACTAAGACAAGGGCAAATACCAGATTTGTACTAAATCACAAAGCTAGATTGGTATCTGACGCTAGTTCACAGCACGAAGGGATCGACTATGATGAAACTTTCAGCGAAGTGGTCGGCATGGAAATTGTACGATTGATGATGATCCTAAAGGTACAATTCAACCGGGCCATGCATCAAGTAGATGTAGAATCTGCTTTCTTCTACAGCAATATGGACAAGACTATTATCCATGCAGTAATAAGAGGGTTATTATGCGGTTACCACGATAAAACCAGATAATTTTGTAATATTAGCAAATCTATCTACGGTACTAAACAGACATTCAACTGGGATTCCATGGGTTTCACGACATACTCATTGATCTGAGCTTCGAAAATGTTTTAGATCCCCCTAAACTATTCTCCAGGCTGTGCAATGGTATTCACGCCATACTGGTCGTATACGTTGAGGATACGTTGATAACACCTACTGTACATCCTGAAGCTAAAACGATAGTCAGAGAACTTAAAGACCAGCTACAGCTGACTGAAGACAGAAAGGGCCAGAAATGCATTTCTCTCTCTTTCTCTTTCTTTCTCTCTCCCTCTCTGTACACCACATTCAAAAGCAGACTAACTATTTAAAGTCAGAAAACAACTTTGAACCTCTCCCGTGACTTTGTCGATGAAATTGCGCAGAAATCCAGGAGAATTGATTCAATATTCGGACCATCAGGCAATAACATCAGAATGTTCATGACAGTCACGCTTTCCACCGAGAAATTACCGGCATACACATTCCCAGAGAGATATTTCCATGATGACATGCAAAGCACCGACCGTAAATTTTGGGTTTTCATTTCTTAAGTCATCTCATATATCAAGGTTATGAGTGGTGGGGTAACTACGTCCACGAATATTGAGAGATATTCAGAAGAGACCACACACACACTAACGGATGTGTCAATCGAGTGTCCAAGTCACTGAAGAACTTCGTCTAGCAGAGAAGTTTAGGGAGCACACCCGATATTGTCTGTGGTAGGATGGTTCAACTTTATCGTTAGCTGGAGCAGACCAGACTTCGCATTTGCTACATTCCAATTGAGTCGTCACGGTTTGGATCCAAGACGGGTTAATCGGAGGATGTTAGCACGAACAATTGCTTACTTGAATAAGTATAGATGGGGAAAGTTAGTGTTCCGCAAAATCAACAGTCCAAAAGACGAAGGGTATTGTGATGCGAAGTACAGTGGTGAACCAGCCATAGATCCTTATGGAGGATTCATCTGGCGTTTTGGAGGACGACCAGTGTACTGGGAATCACGACGAAAACGCAAGGCATGTAGCTTCATTCATGAAGCAGAATTCAGCATCATGGACAATGCTACCAAGCCTGCAGAATGGCTAAAGAGCATTATATACTAGATCGGTATTATGAATGAAGAGATAGAATTGTATCTCTATCCGGATTCACAATCATCAGAACTATGAATTATCAACAATACTTCCATAACTACACCACCTATTCAATTGCACATGCACATCGATAAAATACAAAAAGCTATGGAAGACTATAGATTCAATATCATATAAGTGTAAGGCTCGAAGAACGACACCGAAATCTTTACTAAGGCTTTAAGCGAAAAGATGTGCTAAAGATATCTCAAAGAATACAGTCTCCAGCACCTAAATCGCCTATTAACCTGCTCAAGGGAGTGTTAGAGAATACGTCTCACCACTCACCTGATATTTAAACCTCCACTGATCTTAGTAATACGGGGAGCTCATTTCCCGTGATAGTCTACCCCAATATAGTTTAGTAGTATCATGCCTCCAATTCTTAAACCCAGCAACAGGATAAGTCTATACAATTAGCACCACGTCCCATCCCGTGGTGGATGGATGGTGACTACTGATATTTCTAGAATTCGTGTCATCTTCATGATTCGCGCACGCAGGTTTACAACTCACATTCACTACCACAAGAAGTGATAAGTTGCCATAAAATATTTATGTTCATTCACATAAACTGTTTGTACCCTAAATGCTACTAACCAAATTGTTTCCCCCAGACCGTTCTACCCCAAAATACTCACAACATCTTGCTAAGTTGCTAGATTCCTACAATATACTATTAGTAGTTATCTAGCAGAATGTGTTTGTCCCGCTACCAAGTGATGCTAGTTGAATAGCCTTTTATGGTCCGGACAAACGCAAGCTTCGAAGGTTTTGCAGGTTTATTGTGGAGGATGGTGGAATAAACACAATATCCCACGGATAAATGTCACTTTGGAATATTCTGGGATAATGTGTATCAACTGTTAGACAATTTCTTAATTTGTGAAATTCATGTTCATCATTCACACATCCATATTACCCACGACAAGTGACAGTTACCCGTGAGATATTGTGTTTATCCCCAAGACTGTTTGCACCCCAAATGCTACACACCTAATTGTTCTCCCCAGACCGTACTCCCCAGACCGCACTCCCCAGACCGTTCAACCCCAGAATACTCACAACCTCTTGCCAGGTTGCTGAGATCCCACAATATACTACCAGTAGTTATCCAGCAGAATGTGTTTGTCTAGCTACCAAGTGATGCTAGTTGAATAGCCTTTTATGGTCCGGACAAACGCAAACTTCGAAGGTTTTGCAGGTTTATTGTGGAGGATGGTGGAATAAACACAATATCCCACGGATAAATGTCACTTTGGAATATTCTAGGATAATGTGTATCAATTATTAGCGTATCATGTCATGTTCATCATTCGCACATCCATATTACCCACGACAAGTGACAGTTACCCGTGAGATATTGTGTTTATCCACAAGACTGTTTGCACCCCAAATGCTACACACCTAATTGTTCTCCCCAGGCCGTACTCCCCAGACCGCACTCCCCAGACCGTTCAACCCCAGAATACTCACAACCTCTTGCTAGGCTGCTCGATTCCCACAATAGACTACCAGTAGTTATCCAGCAGAATGTGTTTGTCCCGCTACCAAGTGATGCTAGTTGAATAGCCTTTTATGGTCCAGACAAACGCAAACTTCGAAGATTTCGCAGTTTATTATGGAGGGTGGTAGGATAAACACAATACCCCAGATCGCACTCCCCAGACCGTACTCCCCAGGCCGTTCATCCCCAGAATGCTTACAACCCCTTCCTAGATTGCTCGCATACCACAATATACTCCAGCAGTTAATCAGCCGATTGTGTTTGTTCTACTGCCAAGTGATGCTAGTTGAATAGCCTTTTATGACCTGGACAAACATAACCCCGAAAATGTGGATCATATTGTGGCGGGTGGCGGTGTAAACAACAATCTAAATGCAATCTCACTTTAGCATCTTGTGGGATGATGTGCGTCAGTTATTAGACGATTCCTTTTTTTTGGAAACTCGAGTTCATCATTCGCACACCCAAAGATCCACTAAAAGTGGCATTTAGTCATGGGATATTGTATTTATCCACCCAGACTGTTTACACCCCAAACACAACCACCCAAATTGTTCTTTTCGCACCCCAGACCGTACTCCCCAGTCCGTACTCCCCAGACCGTTCAACCCCAGAATACTCACAACCTCTTGCTAGGTTGCTCGCTTTCAATGATATGCTACCAGCAGTTACTCGGAAGAATATAC
>JAKTRX010000061.1:0-21068 GCA_030579915.1 Starmerella bombi
GCACAATCTGATATGCCGAATTCAAGGTGACAAGGGCCGCGAATTATCTTGCATAGTGATGTTATACTATGCGATGCCAAAAATATTAAGCCATCAGGTCAAGCACATTATGCTTTCACTAAGGGGGTCAGAGCCATGATACCGCCTACTATGCACCCGCCATTTTGAATAATAGATAAGACTCAGCCCTAATTTAAGGATAGAGAAAAACCATTCCCTCTTTTGTTTATTAGGATCTATAGAGCTTCTACAGAGTGTGTGGATCTCTGAATAAGCCAGATTTGCTGAGCTACATATACACTTCACATACTTCCTATTGCATATATCAGTTATATTACGCTATACAGTAGCTCTTAAACCGTCACTACACGGGAATTAGGTTTTTATTTGGGGCTGTTGCACCGAGGAACTGCTACTAGACAACCGACCTATGATTAACGACTAGACAGTAGACTAGTTTGCATTTTTACTGTTTTAGAATGGGATATTTTACTTGTTAAAAAAAATCTTATATAACAATTCACTTAAATAGCTATTTTTCCAGTTTTGCGAGATTGAGGGCCACCAACTACAGTAATTTGTACATACATAGGTTCTACAACCTACTATATAGTATATGTTTGTTACATTATAGGTTACCGAAAATATTATACCTCCACGACAACCGCATTATTATTGGGTGTTGGATACTAGTATTTCTATGCTGATTATATTGCAAGGAATATCTACACAGCACTCTAATGTATTATATATCCCACGGATTTTTTTCTTCATTAATAGAATCCCCTCAATTTCTCGCAAAGCCCCCTTCATTTTGAGAAATGCTCATTTATTATCCCCTCTGTCCTTAAATACTCCCCATTTGGCATACATTTTTGGTCACTGTGTAATGAATATTTCGTTCAAACGAGTTTCATATAGCTCGTTCGGCTTGCAATATTAACAGGTATATTCTTCCATATCAATTCTCCTCGATTTCTCGCAAAGCCCCTTTCATTTTTCAAAAGCCCTTACTTCTGTCCCTATGCTCGATAATAATTCCAAATTACTCCCATTTTTGACATGGTTCGGGTCACTGCGATATGGATACTAAGGTTCTGCCAAGGTCATATAGTTCATTCATTCGGCGCTATTTCCTGCTATATGATTTTGGTTTCATCCCCCTCTAATTGTCGAAAACCCCCCTTTATTCTTTCGAATGTCCCCTTTGCCGCTCCCTCCACCCTATGATTATGGTAAAACCAATACTTGGATCAGACAAGTTTTATATAGCTCATTCATTCGCGGCAACTACCACACATACTACTCCGTCTTCACCCCCCTCTATTTCTTTCTTGGAAGCCTCCTTTATTTTTCAATAAGTCCTCCCTACTGCCCCCTGTGCTCTATAATAATCGCCATTTACGTTATGTTTCTAATGGATGATCTGGTGGAATAGCCTGATAGAATAGTCTGGGAAGGTTCTGGGGCGAATAATGTGATTAGTTGCAATTGAGATGCAAACAGTCTAGGTGGATAAATACAAAATCTCGCGGCTAAATGCCACTTGTGACAGATAATATGGATGTGCGAATGATACACACGAAATCCAAAAATGTGTCCAAGGTCACGTCATCCACCAAAGGTTATGCTGGAGGTGATCATGATTTACACATATCCAATTGCTGAGCTTACATTACTCCAAGGATCCAGTTACTGGTTCAATAGTGTGATAAATTGGTCTTATGTATAACGAGCAGTCATTATAAAAAACCAAATACTAAAGACTAGGATATATTGAATAGTCGGGTTATCCATCATACGAACTGGGGGCTTGAAACTACATGGAAGAATGTGCGGACGACTTAAATCTACCGGCTTGAAATCTAAATCTCCACTATTATTAGTAAAACCGGGTGGTTGTCATCCCTGCTAGTCACCCGAGATAATCTAGTAGTATCAAGCCTCCAATTTTCAGGCGCAGCAACAGGATAAGTTTTAACCACAAACAGTCCTTGGGGTCCACGTGACCGATGGCACCCCTATGTCCGCGTAAGCATATACTACCATCCACAACACAGCCAAGCATATACACCAGGCGGTTCCAATGCCTGTTCCTAAATTCGATGAGAGTGTAAAAGCAGATAAACTTCCTCTGGAGGTGTTGAAGTGGCTAAATGATGCGGCTACCTATTCTCGCCACACTCCCAACAGTGCAGAAGAGGTGTTTGCAGCCCTGAAACTTGTTCTTCGTCTGCTGGCAGTGAGGAACCCCGACTCGCAATCACACGCTACTCGCAAGACCTTCGGCCTGCTCATTGAGAGTATATATGAGCAGCCTGGGAGCGAAAAAATATGCAGTGACCTGCTCGATTTACTGATTAGAATCGTCGATGCCAAGCAGGGCTACCGCTATAACCCCATGAAGCACCTGGCGATCTCCGGGTTGGGACACTTATCTGTGTTTCTGAGCAAGCACATGCGCCAAATGGCAGCTAACGTGTTCGTGATCTGTATTGAGGCCCTGAAAATTGCACCAGTAATGCCCCAGACGCTGTGGTACCGTAACACTATTTTGTGGACGATGACACAGGCTGCTGCTACCACAGTCGACGAGAAGTCAATCTCGACCGCAGTTAGCATGGCGAAATCTATCATTGATGGTAGCAGCGACTCTAGAAATGGGTCTGAGCCGGTGGTTAGAGCATTCGGCCTCCTCACAGCCTTGGTGCCGCTCCCCAATGCCAAATTCCTGGCCAAACACAGTGCATCGTTGGGTCAGCTGCACCACGACCATGGTCTACTAGCTCTCCCCAGTAACGGAGACATTGCTGAAGCTGCAGCCCGATTCTACAGTGCATTCTTGGTATCGCTGAACGCGAACAACCCCAAGGTGGAAATCGTAAAGACTATTTTGAATTATGAACGATGTTACAACACTCATAAGCCGTCGAAACGCACGCCTTTGCGATGTGCTGGGTACTCGCGACTATTGACTCACCTGATCGGTCGAGTAGACTCGCAAGCGGAGGATTTCATGGCCGATTTGGAGGAGGTTTACATTCCTTACCTACTGACTCTGGATCACCACCTCGCGAGGAATTTAATTGTCAACGTTCTTATAGTGCAGAAATTAGGCACGGATTTGGCCGGTGTGGACACTCTGGGCATGCTGCTGCGCCAGTTAGCGCTGGCACAGGCTCCCATAGTCCATAAGTCCAAGTCCCGAGATTCTGCTCCCAAGCCATTGCTGGCAAGTACCTTGGTGTGCTTGGGTAGCCTGATCAACCTTCTTGGAAATGCTGTCCAGCCCGTATCCAGCTCGGTTCACCAGGCGACTCTTGGACTCGTGCTGAACAGTAACACACCGCTCACTGATGAGCAGCTTGGACTAGTAATATACTGTCTGCAGGGGCTCAGCAAGAGTGTCCCTACGTTAATTATTGCTACGGTGGGCATTTGCATGAAGCAGCTGGAGGTGGCCACCATCAACGACCGTCGCAAGGAGCTAGCATACGTCATTGCGGCAATGATTGCAGAGAGCCGCAAGTACCCGTTGTATGGTGACGTAGAGCTCAATATCAGGGTGATGCTGCTTGGCATGGAGCATGTTAAGAAGCCTGCCGATGCGATTTCCTATAGGGTAGGCTGGTTGCTTCTTATGGGCGTCTTTTGCTTGGGCCCACAAGTAATCAAGCCGCTGGTTCCACAGCTGCTAGCGTTGTGGGAGAATCATTTGGGATCCAAATCCGCGTCGCTGCCGGAACAAGTCGAGAGTGCACTGACCGGGCTGGTGACCTTTCTGATTCACAATAAGGACTTACTGACCCCGGATGTATCCAGCCGTATCAGTCGGGCCCTGTATACTTTGTGGTCCGATACTGAGTCGGCGCCTCCCTTGCCTCAGGTCCGAAGGAGGCTGCTGCAGTGCTACAAGGAGATCCTGGATGTAGGAAGGCTGGATTCGTACCCAGCGAGTTTGCTGCTGAAATACGTTGCACACACGACCAGCCCTGCTCCTTACTCCAAAGTCAAGGGTGTGTACATCGAGTCAGCTATTTCCACACTGGGCTCCTCCTCCAGCAAGGGCAGTTCGTCGGAAGGCTCCTCAAAGTACGATGCAGACGCTGTATTGGATGCAGTGAGTATGACGGAATGTGGAATGGCAAGCAAGCTTGAGAATGACCCGCGTGCGTCCCTTAACAATGATATCGATAGCATGGTTTTCTTTGAGGAGTCGTATTACCTCGCCGGTGCTGCGATTCCGAAATTACCGCTAGATATTTCTACAACGGTAGTTGACCTCGCACTGCATGTGGTGGCAAAACTGCTTCCCCTTCAACCTGAACGGATCAAGGAAAGTGTGTTTGATGCAATCCTGACAAATCTGGAGAATTCCAAGACGTGTAAGTCGTTAAGAGGAAAGGCAGTAACGTTCAACATTGCCAAGCTTGTGCAGATGACACTGGAAAACAGCAGCATAATTATGGAGCCGCGGGTCTTGACGGTTCTGTTATCGCTAGTGAAGCATTTGCTGCGCATTCCCTGTCCTGACGTACAACATTTTGCGCTGGCCAGCTGCAGTATCCTCACGAAAACCATGAGATGCGATACGTCTAGTACTGCAGTTCTGTCCAGTATGGTTAAGGACATCCTGGATTTGACAATAGCGTCGGATGTCTACCACGTCGTACGTGGTTCGTACATTCTCGCACTGGGTTACATCGCTGAGCAGTGGCCGAACATACCGCTTTTGGAGGCCATGTTCAAGATCCTTATGCCAATGGCAGCACACCCTGACAAAAATATCCACATCCCGGCATTGGCCAGTATGAGACATGCACTGATGAGCTCGGAAATGGTTGATCAGAAGTATGTCAAGTGCACTTTAAAAACAATTGGGCTGACTATGCTATTGGATAGCCATAATAATAACGCCAACTTCAGAAAAGAAGTGGCAGAGTCATTGGTGCTCATTGTATCGCGAATCGGACCGATACTTTCCACAGAAGCTCAGAAGCCCAACCGTGCTCTGATCGTGTGCTTGGCTGACCAGCTCCAAAACAGCAGCCAGGCCGAGGTGCGAGTTATGGCATGGAAGAGTTTCATCGAGCTGTACTACTACTCACGCCAGGGAATTACGTGGTCTCTCCTGATCAAGCGATGGAGAGACATCATTATCGACAGCAGAAGCCTCGAGGAGGAAGTAGATTCAGCAGTGAATGGCCTATTGATGCTGATGAAGCTCTCGGTGTCGTCTATCTTCTCCGTCGCTGGTAATGGGTTGGAGGATGCTCTTTGGCTGCTGCTGGACCGCAACCCGCGTCATAGTGACATTCTGTCTTTATTTTACACCTGGCTGGATCAGACGTCCGACAGTGATGCTGCCATTGTCTCCTGGGTCAAGAAACTGTCTTCGGTGGTCATGAAACCACGATACTTCTTCGTAAACCGCTTGAAACACGCACTTAACCCTAAGAATAATGGGAGCGGTGAGTTGGAGGGAACCGAACATAGAGAGACAGTGGCCCCAACTGCGATAGCTGCTGATGAAGATGTGACTCTGGACGTCAAAAGCGAGGACTTCTCTAACGACCAGTTCTCATGGGAATCTCGCGCGTTCGCAATTGAACTGCTTCTCAGGCTCTTGAGGAAGGACGTTGGTGATAAAGAAACCACAGGAAAGGTGAGCTGCGTAACTACTAAAAAGGTGGGCGATATTATCAAAATCGCGTTTTCATCAGCAACCTCGCAGATCATTGGTCTCCAGTATGCAGGACTCGCTCTTCTTAACGAGGTGATTGTCCAGTTCAGCGATTTGGCCGATCCCGACTTCCCTCACATTAGTCTGCTGGAGCAGTACCAGGTCCAAATCATCAGCGCTATTTCCCCAGCGTTTGGTCGAGATAGCACACCAAGCGTAGCATTTGCCGCGCTCCACACTTGCAGTACCTTCTTGACCTCGAGGGTTATCAAGTCTAAGGAGAAGCTCAATCGTCTTACGCGCGTCCTAGAAGCCTCAGTGTCGTCGATGAGTGGTAGTGAGTTCAAGATTGGTGAAGTAGAACTCACCCTGGACTCCTCCAAAATCTTCAAGGTGGCCGTGCTGTCGGTATGGGCAGAAATGGCTAACTTCTCGGTCGAGAGGGAGCACTTGCGGGACATAGTTTTGCCCTGGAAAGACACACTGGCTAAATTGTGGACGGAGACGCTGTATGATTATGGCCGACTCCGGTCCATTTTGGAGTCACAGTGGAGTATGTCCACGCTTGATGAGCTGGTAAACCAAATGAAGGATACCCAAATCCACTGGATTATGCAGCCCGTATACCAAGTTACCTGGGTGAGTATTGTTCGGGCGCTCTCCACTATTTCGGCTGACACCGATCAGCCAGAGATCAGTCCCCTGGTTCTATGTGGTCTCTGTTTCCAGGCTCTAATAGAAACGCTGCAGCCCCACTCTTCCAGCGAGAATACCCAGAGCTACAGCGATAATTCCCTCTCAGCTACTAACCGTGATGCCAATACTTTCAATCATAGCACTTGCCATATTGTTTCGCGCCCTCCCATTCACGCGTACCGCCTGTCTATATTAGAGACCCTAGAGAAGATATTGACCCCAGAGACCAGTAAAGTGGTAATTACCTCAACCGATTCGTATTTCGAAGAAATTGTTCCTATTCTGTACCGAGTCATGGTCAGCGGTAATCCCGATGAACAGAGTTGCGTGCTGTCGATCGCCCGTAACTTAGTGGCAGGCCAGCCTGAAACCGATGATAGCGTTGACCACTTCTTCGAGATCCTGAAGATTGCCATGCAGCCGTTGCGCTCGTTGCTTCCCCAAGTCTTCGACCCCAGCGTAGTCAAGACAAACGCGTCCCGGCTGGACCAGGACCAGATATCGCTATTGCAGCACACCATGAATACGCTCATTGACATCACGCAGGTATTCCGTGAGGTGATCCAAAATGATCTGTGGCTGTGTTTGCTGAGGATTTTTGAAGAGCTTAATCACTACGAGCCTGCAGTTGCTGCCCCGAGTTTCAAGAAGCTCCTGGAGATTCTTGCTGCCCAGGCAGAGCATCGTGGAATCACATTCATTATCGGTGCGCTGACCGCATCCTTGAGAAAGGCACTGGAGAACGAATCCACTACGGAAGCGCTGCTAGTCTGTTCGGCACTGACCTGCACAAACTCTAAAATCTTACTCAGCCCGGAAGCCCTGACTGAGGTGCAGCGGTTTGGTGCCAGGGCTGGAGAAGCATTGCGTATTGTTACGGGTGCTGAGATCGACGAAGCTGAGTGGAAGGAAGCTGAGGTGGCCCTGCAGTGTGTCACTGCAGTGATGAAGGTCTGCGCTAACACCCCGAGCGGAGGTGCTTTTGCATACGGATGCTTGCCAGGGCTGGTGAGGCTTGTCACCATCGCACCCAATGGTAAGGAAGAATTGGCTGCACTGAAACTACACGCCCTTCAGGCACTAATTATCTATGCAGCCATAGATGGCACATTGGAATCATTGTCCATCGTAGTCCCAGTGCTTGTGGCACACTACCAGGAGGAGCAGGCACAGGAGACGTTGTCAGATCCACATGCACATGTGTTCCTGCTCCAATTGGCTAGCAAGCAGCCGGCTGTGTTCAAAGAAACAGTCTGGCGAATGGACGAAAGCGATCGCAACATCCTTCAGCAGCTGCTGGCGCAGCAGGCATCGATCCCCAGATCGTCAGACACGAATACGAGCAGCGATGAAGATGAGTTGGATGATGTTGGGGAAATTGAACTTAAATCATTCGTCTAATGCGCGTTATGTACATAAGTGGTAAAAATGTGTATGCATATATATACTTCCTAGCCCTTGTTTTCCAGGCTTTATCCAATGTGGTTTGGCAGTAGTAAATCCCCGGACAAGACGGAGACTCCACCTGCTACGCCAGTTATACCTCCCGTACCAGTTCCTGGTAATCGTACTGGCCCTGTTGTCCTTCCCAGGGATGTGGGTGTTGATCCTGCCGGGTACTTCTCGCGATATGGCTACCCAATCCCCATTAGCGACTTGGAAACGCGTCAGGAGTTCGTGAGCTGCTATAACCGGGCGCTGCGAAACCCACATTGGGTAATCGAACACATCACGGCCAAGTCGGCCAATTTCAAAAACGGTGGTGACAGGTCACAGTCTCACTTCATGGAGGACACCAGTATTCCACAGATGTTCCGTGGTCGTTTGGCTGACTATTTCCGCAGTGGCTATGATAGAGGTCACCAAGCACCTGCTGCAGATGCCAAGTTCTCCCAATCGGCCATCGATGAGACGTTTTACCTGACAAACATGGCACCCCAGGTGGGCGAAGGATTCAACAGAGACTACTGGGCACACTTCGAGCGGTTTGCCAGGGAACTCACCAAAACCTACAGCTCTGTGCGTATTGTGACGGGGCCGCTGTACCTACCCAAGCGTGACCCAGTATCGGGTAAAACAGTCGTTACATACGAGGTTATAGGTAACCCACCCAACATCGCGGTTCCAACGCATTTCTTCAAGATCCTCATTGGCGAAAGCCCGATTTTGCCTAGTTTGCCTCGCAACGGTGTGGCTGTCGGTGCATTCGTGCTGCCTAACGATAGAATTGACAACAGCACGCCACTGCTTTCATTCTCAGTGCCGCTCAACTCCATTGAGAGAGCAGTGGGTGCGGAATTCATGCCCAAACTTCCAGCTAATCAACGGCGTGAGCTGTGTAAGGAAGTTTCATGCGAGGTGTCGATCCGCGAGTTCGGCGACCAGGTGCAGAAACTCCTTCCTGCACCACGAAAGTAAGAAGCGTAGATTATATGGCTCAGTTTCGCGCATTCCTGAAATGTTTAGTAGTGAATATGATGTCTGAATGAAAAATATAGTAAGGTGTGGTCAGTAATATATCTAACCGTTCTGAATGATTGATCACCATGTCGCTATTAGAAGCTACTAGATAATCAAATAACTTTAGTATAGAGTAGCCTAAGTAGCTGCATAATCTTAATGGATGATCAGTTCAATGAGGCTAGTTGTATGTATGATGGTAGACTGTTATCTTTTTGTCCGTCACTACACATGTGTATGCATTAAGAACATTGAAAATATATATGGTGTTTATGTATTCTTAATGTCTGTACATTCTGGTACATACCAGACCATTTATAAAGTACACGCTAAGTATTACACCGCATGCTACAAACGGCCGAAACGGAGTTTATGTACCATGAGATACATTTTTGTTATATTTTATAGTTTAGGATATATTGTCATGAACCCTGCCTTTGGAGACTAGGAGGTTACCTAGAGCTATGTGACATTGATGATCGATATTCTCTCAAATAGGAACTATATGATATGTAATTTTAAGTCCAATGGCTTTATTCATCTAACATTTTTAATAGTATCTGGCTATGTGCTAATCCTAATGTATAATATCTGTGGATCCAGACGGTCTGCATTGAATCTAAACAAAACACCAACTTTCCAACAAACCGGACTAGTTATGGATGATCTTATAACATACAAATGAACTACCCATTACGGTAATGTATGTAGTGATAATGCGTAGGCCAGCGTATAACCCTGATCATAGGAATACAACAGTGGTGGAACGGAATATAACCCAAATGTTGTTACCGTATATTAAAGTAAGATCATTTGAGATTTATTAGCTTTTAAACTTTGGAAAATTCATTTAAACCTCCTAGTATACACCAACCGCACGATTCAATAATACCGCTGGTATAAGCTGCCTTTAGTCGATAGTAAATCAGTCGTTCTGTTACATTGTACAGTATACTGCATGTTTACATAAATTTGATAATGATCTTGACCGTTAATTATTCGTCTTGTATTGACACTGAAATCATGAGATCTTCTTTCCCACGCCCTTCTTCCCCATATATTCGTCCCTCTATCTTAAAACCTGCCTTCTAACACTTGCCTTGTAATCTAACCATTCACTGGTGAGTCAACATCACTGAAATTTCACTCATATGCAGCGGCTAGGAGACTCGAAATCTATTAGTTTACAGCACAGCATACAACATTCTTCGTCAACATACTCAATCTGAAATATATCGAGATTTTGTATAATTGTCCAATCTCGTTTTTAAGTTATATTATATTACATCTCTATACTACTTAGGACGTCACAGAGTCACATAATTATATCAATACGACAAAGTCAGGTCCTGTTTACCATACGTTAAAAATGTTTATTTGACGTTGTAAGGTTCGAAGATATTAGTTTTCAACACCCTCAACACCAGAATCATCCGTTCAACATACTTAGAATATCTCAGGCCATAAGAACGTCATTAACGTTTCATTCTTATATAATATTACGCATTATAGTCATTAGTTATCTTCATCTATAGGAAGATCCTTTTCGCGGGGATCATCGATGCCATCTTCATAAATGCCAAACTGGCAGTCGCTTTCTGGCAAGCAGGGGGAATCACAAATCTTGCATGAACGTAGCTCGCCTCGGGCCTTCTTGAATTGCAGTCGCGTAGTAGATGCATGAGCCATGATGTTGCCGCCAATGGGCTTTTTGGGGTCAGGTGCGAACGAGAGGCCGTCGACCTGGGCGGTGACCTGGTTTGTGTACACCACGGCCACTCCAAACTCATCCGCAAGGTTCCGCAGCTTTCGCAAAATAGCTGCCAGCCTTGCCTGTCGCTCGCTGAGTTCTCCTCGGCCCTGGAAATCAGTACGTAAGTGAACCATGACGGAGTCCACAATGATGATGGAAAAGCGACTTTGTGACATCATCTCCGAGGCCAGCTCCAAAATTCGCAGCATGTGTTCATTGTTGCGGACGCGTGCAACCGCGATGTTGTTGAGGGTATCAATGGGATCTAGTCCGTACCTGGTTGCAATAGAGGTAATACGTTCGGGTCTGAAGGTACCCTCCGCATCCAGGAACATGCACCTGCCTTCACCACCGTTCATGTCCAGCGGTAGCTGACAGGTCACGGCAAGCTGATGGCAGATTTGTGACTTTCCCGTGCGGTACTCACCGAAGATTTCCGTGAGTGATCCTGTCTCAATGCCTCCACGCAGCAGTGTATCGAGTGATTTTGCGCCGGTAGTAATGCTGATTAGCTGCTCCTGTCGCATGTAGGTCTCAGCGCCTGTAGTGAATCCCATATCCACCATCTGGTACGCCGCCTCCTGGAGCTTGACGGCCTTATTTTCAGAGATGCCCTTCACGTTAGCTAGACTGCGCTGCGTGGCATACGCGACTGACGCCACCGTGAAGAACTTCGACTCCTTCAGCTTGTTTATGTCGCTCTTGGTGATCCCGTTACCTTCCAATTCCTCGATGCGTGCCTGTTGAGGGAACACCCCCAATTCATCCTCAGGGGCAGTTCCAATGGCAGGTGGCGCCTTTTCGGTGTGGATCATGCTCTCTGGTGATTGCATTGTGCTGGTGGAGTATATAGTAGTGAGGGTATGAGTGTTAGTTGGTTAGTGGTGTTTTTTGTGGTTAGTCGCGCTCTGATTTAATACTGGGCAAGGATAATTAACCGCGTAAACACTGAAGTGCTATGGTGGTGACACAGGATGACACAGGGCAGTGTGACCGCCACCCAAAGGCCTAGAAACCGCAGCTGGTTAAATTGCCTATGCACGTGACCTGGTCTGTTTTCGTGTGCGGGATCGTTCCCAAGGGCTGACTCAGCCGATCCTGCCCGCTCACCCTCGAGACACTAAACCACAACATTTCGCTCATTTAACTTGCATCTAAACCCTTCTCCTTAATTGGCATATACGTCTGGTAAAATAAGCCTGGGATGTCATTCGACCAGGCCCGAGTGTTCACTACTAGCGTAGGTCTTCCTGGTCGGGAGGACCCGAGCAATGCTGACGGAACGAAGCTCGCAGAAGTGGAGTCCCGATTCCGTAGTTTCATCTTCGGGTACTACACCAATAACACATACACGTACCGAGAGCGGCTGCGGCAGAACGTGCTGATGCGTAAATACTTTTTGGAGGTCGACATTGCGCATGTCATTGCATTCGATGAGGAGCTCGCGCACCTGCTGACCCAGGAACCTACGGAAATCCTGCCTTTGTTCGAAAGAGCGGCTCTAGCTGCTGCTCGACGCATCGTGTTTTCTATCAGCGAAGACAGATCTGGTCCAGATGGGGCTGGTGGCTCTTCCTTGGATGACTATAACGAGATTGCTGAAGCAAATGCTGCTGGAAGTAGCATGGAAGAAAGCCCACAGTATATCCCCACTGGAATCCAAATTATCCTGAGTTCGTCGGCCAACACCACCTCGATTCGGGATCTCAATGCTACCCACATCGGCAAACTAATTAGAATTCCCGGCATTATTATCAGTGCGTCTCCACTGTCGTCCAAGGCCACCAGTCTGCAGATGATGTGCAGAAATTGTCGACACATCATCCGACTTAATGTAAATGGCGGCTTTGGATCGTTAACTGCTCCATCAAAGTGTGGCGCGCCTACATTGGCCAACCGTGGAAACGAGTGCCCTCCCAATCCGTACGTTGTGGTGCACGACAAGAGTGAATTCATAGATCAGCAGGTCCTCAAGCTCCAGGAGAGCCCCGAGGATGTTCCCGTTGGTGAACTTCCCCGTAATATCCTGCTCACAGTCGACAGATCACTTACCAACCGAGCCATTCCCGGCAGTCGGTGCACGGTGCTGGGAATTTACTCGATCTACCAGGGCCGGGTCAAAAGCCCCGGTGCCGTGGCGATTCGCAATCCGTACCTACGAGTTGTGGGAATGACATTGAGTTCGGGTCAGCAGGCCCGTGAAAATGCTGTCTTCAGCGAAGAAGAAGAGGAGCAGTTCCTCACTTTGAGCAGAACCCCGGATCTCTTGAGTATTTTTGCAGAGAGTATCGCTCCCAGTATTTGGGGCCACGAAGACATTAAGAAGGCTATTGCTTGTATGCTCGTTGGTGGTTCTAGAAGGCTGCTGCCTGACAACATCCGCCTGAGGGGTGACATCAATGTTCTACTGCTGGGTGATCCCGGTACTGCGAAGTCGCAGTTACTGAAGTTTGTCGAAAAGGTAGCACCCATTGCTATTTATACATCTGGTAAGGGCTCTTCGGCGGCTGGTTTGACTGCGTCCGTGCAGCGAGACCCTACTACGCGAGACTTCTATCTCGAAGGTGGTGCGATGGTGCTGGCAGACGGAGGTGTTGTGTGCATTGATGAGTTTGATAAGATGCGCGAAGAAGACCGAGTGGCTATTCACGAAGCCATGGAACAGCAGACTATCTCTATTGCCAAGGCTGGCATCACCACTGTCCTCAACTCGCGTACCAGTGTACTTGCAGCCGCCAACCCACTGTTTGGCCGCTACGATGATCTCAAGAGTCCGGGTGAAAACATTGACTTCCAAACTACTATTCTGTCCCGTTTCGATATGATCTTTATCATCAAGGATGAACACAATCGTGAGCATGACCGAAGTGTTGCTGAGCATGTGTTGAATACCCAATTGCGGGGCACCCGGCCAGGTCAGTCCCAACCTGAGCGGGAAGGTGTGATTCCTATCGACACTATGCAGAGGTACGTCGAATACTGTCGAGCCCGTTGTGCGCCCAGATTGTCACAGGCTGCCTCGGAGCTACTAATTTCCCATTTTGTATCGATTAGAAAGAAAAACCATGAGCAGGAGCTCTATTCTAATGTGAGATCTTCGGTGCCTGTGACCGTACGTCAATTAGAAGCGATGGTGCGTATTGCGGAATCTATCGCTAAGCTACATCTGCAGCCGGTAGCTACTGAAGATCATGTACGTGAAGCTATTAGATTGTTCGATGCATCTACTGTCAACGCAATTGGTCAGGATGTGCATAGCCGGGAGGTCTCGGATGAGGTGTCCAAGGTTGAGGAAAAACTTAAGCAGCGTCTTCCTGTGGGCTGGCATACATCTTATAATACCTTGTTACGCCAGTTTGTCCAGGGTCGTTATGAATTCTCTAAGGTGGCCCTGGATATGGCATTGCATGTTCTGGAACGAAGAGATGTTATTCAGTTCAGACAGCAGCGCCAGATCATCTATCGTGCTACTCCTTGAACCCTTTGATGTGTGATGTATGATTATAAAGTTTAAATGCTACCCAATTCTACTTTAGCAAACTAATCTCTGGTCAAAAACACAAAAGTTCTACACGGTGAAAACTGTATTTTAAACACAGCATGGTATATAATATGGTCAAATCTAGTAATATTACGCTCCAACGAATTCAACAAATTTTCAATGAATGAATTACACATACTACTTTTTTAACACTGAAATATACTCCCTGTTTACTCTGTTAACTCTATTTATTACCTCTAATAAAGCTGGCATGGCATATATCCATTCACAGCAAGTCACACCTCATACACCAAATATAGTATAATTTAAATAAAGCTAACATATCATGAAATACAGTTTACTTTCAATATCAAGTCAGAATGATGGCTATCTCCAGTTTAGTCAATCAACAGTCATGCTGAGAATATTTTTAACATAATGAGATATTCTACACTACAAATATGACACCAGCACACAGTTCTTTATGAGATATAAAAAATCAATAGATACACTATTTCTTGAACTGTTCCTAGTACAAGATATATTTGCGTAGGTGAATATAAATTGATACTGTTTCAAGGTCATCGGGATTTACTACATGAATTCACAAACTGAATACACAGTGGTTAGTGACGATTTAATAAATATATATAGCACGTTTAATTGTAGTTTGCTCTAGTTTGCTCCATCATATTATTGATCTCCATACTAAAGTCATTTTAACATGTATGTATAGCGACCATCATCTATATCAAGGCATGAAAGAAAAAAGGGTGAGAGTGCTCTACAAAGCACAGTGAGTACGAAGGAGTAGAGTTTTAGACAGTATCTCCGAAGTATTTTTAGGAAATATAGACATAAAAGGCGTTATGAGATATTCCACGCGAAAAGGGATTGATATATATTTTCAAGGATGTGGAAAACTGCAATATGTACGCTGCGATAACGGAGATTTTAATAGCTATAACTTGCTCGCCAGGTCGCATAGTTATCCGAAACGAGTTGTAGATTAAGAATTCGGATACTATCAGCGGGGAAGCAGATGAGAAGGGGTTTGAAAATGAAGGGTGACGAAATCCAGAAGAAAATATTTTTATATCAGTGGGTATTCCAAGATTTAAAGAGCTTCATATTAGCTCTTTATTCTGTGTGCCCGCTACATAGTAAGTCCACCCTTAAAAGAGAGCAACAGAAGGCCTCTTGAAAAATGAAGGGGGGTTTGAAAGAAGTCGATGGGGATTAAACAGGAATGGTACGATTGGTGATTGTGACGAACGTATTAGCTATACCAAACTTGTCAAATCCAAGTATTCGTTTCAAGATTATTAGGGGGCAGAGGGGGAGACAGAGGAGACTTTTCGAAAAATGAAGGGGGCTCTACGAAAAATTGAGGGGAACGGACATGAAATAGTCAACCTGGTATAGACAGAAAATGCATGAGCTATATGAATCTCTGTTGATCGGCAAAAAGAAGGGGATTTTGACTAAATGAAGGAGGTGAAAATATAATAATATTCCAACGAGCAATTAAAAACCTATCGGCTATAATATACAGATTAGAACCTAAGTATCGGCTCTAAAGTAGACTAAAATGTTTCATAAATGTGGGTATATCGGGTAGTAAAGGGGTGGTGTGGGTCTGATGTAAATTATACGGAGTCTGGGAAAAATCTGAGGGGTGTAAGAAGGGAATTGGACATGTTGTATAACAATAATCTGTAGCTATATTGAAAATTCTGGGTGCAGTGTTTTAGATACATTGCTGCATTTGTTGCAGGGCGTCTTGGCCGTGCTTCGTAAATGTGGGTAAATGAATTCTTACCAGGAACATAGCGGGTAGTAGACGGATATCATTAAAACTTCCAAAGTGATGTCGTATATTTCTCAGTGTTAACCTTGATATATGGTATGACTTCAGAAAAGAAAACCCAGAAGTTATGGTCGGTGATTGCTTGTCATCCAATTGTGACGCCATTGCCTAATATGTCGGATCTCAGTATTTTCCATTCTTCACTCCTGGGTAGAAAGCCTGAGCGTAACTTCAGGCAGCTCCCCCTCAAGCTATATGTTGACGATTTATTGTAATCCATATATAGTATTCATATATTGCATCCACCGAAAGCATATAGTACTCAATATATGCGACCCATAAAGGTATATACGCCTAAAATATGTAACCAGCGCTGTCTAACTATTATTACTTGTCATCACTGCTTTCCCAAGAACAGGTGCAAACTGGGGTTCAATATGTCGTCACTGTAGAACGACGAATGCCGCACAGCTTCTTCGCTAAACTGCCGGTCGCAATAAATAATTTTAAGATCCCGGGCCTGGGAAGCAACCCATCGGTCGAGGAACTCTACCGGGTCCTTGCTGAGGTCCTCGTAGAAGTCGTGCTGATGTGACAACAAATTGAGCGCCTGGACATCTTGGAGCAGCAAGTCTTCTAAGCGGTTGATGGACTCAAAGTCATTGTGCCATGAGTTGAGCATGCTCAGCAAGTCGCTGCGTAATGGGTGGTCTACCTGGATCGGAACATCGAAGGCCACGTCACGGTTTGCAAGGTCCTCGGTGGGGTCAATAGTATAGTCGATTGAAATAGGTTCGCGCGGGGTCAGGTGAGGAGCAAGAAGTTCAACTAGCTGTGGAAGCATGATCTTCTCACGTTTGAACAGGTTGTACAGCGGCTGGTCACATTTAATAAGTCGCTTCTCATCGATGTCTTGGAGATTGTGGTACCGGATATACTGCCAAAGCGAAACAACGGCTCCGGGCTTCGACTCTTCGGTAGTGCCAAGAATCTCCGCCAGCTGGGGAGACAGCTTGAACTTGTCGGGATACTCCTTCAGTTGAATAAGTACACGCGCCTTCACCTTGGAGCTGCCCTGTCTCTTGACATCAAGGCCATCGAAATCCACCCTTTGCTCAGGGGGCACACATGCTTCATGCCATTCAACGATCTCGTCGGGTTGAGGCTCGTTGGATGTGGTGGTGTTCGCCGTAGGCTCGGTGGTTGGTTCGGTGGTGGGACTGGGGCCAGTAGGACTGGCTGAAGGGACACCATGTTCAGGCTGAGCATCGATATTTTGCGTAGGAACTGGTTTGCCATCCTTAGTTAGCTCTACGATCACTGATGTGATCATTGAGCTGAAAGAACGGTCCTTTGTAGGCCCGTCGGTGACGATCTTTCCCTCGATCCGCAGCGTCCAGTAGGGATTTTCTCCGGGTGTATACAATGCAGTGCCCTCCTGCCACGCCTGGTTGATCATGCTACTGGAGACAAAAATACGGAGGATTTCGTTTTTACGCATGCTTCTTCCGATCATGTCCTGTAGGTCCAGCCGTTTTCTCTGCACGACTGCATCAAGGTTACTCTCCACTTCCTGCAATCTCTGGAACAATTCCGCATCGGGAATTTTCTCCAAAACCTTTGGTTCCAAGGTTCTGTCAGTGGGCTTTCGCTTGTTCTGCCACTCCATCTCACTGACTGCCTAGTGATGGTGACTGGGGTTGTCCAGGAGTTTGATGCTGCTTATTCATGCCACTGTGATCCTAACCGCATACCAGTACGAGAATGCAAGTACAAAAACCAAGAACAAAATAGATGAATTAAATAACACTGTATTAATTACTATTGTATTCAATGCAGTAATCGGTCATTTGGTGCTGTTTTCATTTATTCCTATCAAATTTGAATGAGTAATCATACTATTAGTATTCGTGGCTCTATGGATACCAGTATAGCAGTATTAGTGCGATAGAAGTCTACCTACCTTCGAAGTACGTGATAGCCTAGGAATGTAACAGCCTGTGATGATGGTAATCAGAAGAACAGAGATCAGACTAATCATATTTTAAAACAAGGATCTATTACATCTTCGATACGATGGGTATTCACTTTCTAGTAGTGTAATTCTTCGGAGCTAGCGTATCATAATCAGAAAGAACGATATAGTTGTCCTATTATGGATTGACAGTGTATAAAACAAGTACTTACTCTATTCCTTTATTTGTTGTCTTTAAGTATTTTTGCAGCTGGGTCTAAATCGACCTTTAAAAGAACAGAAATTACTATCGTCTTCATCATTTAGTATGCAGTAAACAGTTACAGTAATACTTACCTGTCTTATGATTACTCTCATGTTATTGAGCTAGGTTTTTGAGGTCAAATCCCACCATTTTCCATTAAGCTGTTTCATTAGTTGCTAACAACATTTTATAATCGTCCAAACACTGCGTTAGAAATATACATGAGACCTACCATTTAAACCTTTGCACTCTTAGTATTCCTCATGTATCGAGCAAGACTGTTTTACCAGATCTTGAGAGTAGAAGCAGTTAAGTGAGCTTTTAATAGAATAATGCACACCAGACACGAAAAATGAAAGGCAATTTCACATTATATAGAGTAATATTCCAGAAATATGAAGGTACTGTACTTTTTATGTGCTATATATGCTCTTCGGTGAGTAAAAGTAGGTGGATCAGGAATAGATGGGGCAGCAGCAGGTTGCTTTCTCAAATAAAGGGGAATTTTCAAAATTCTAGGGGCTTTCTCTAAAGATAGAAGGAGAGAAACGGCATGCACTATTTTAGCAAAGAATACGTAATCTATATCAAACTTCTGTAACCCAGGTATACATATTATAATGGCCCGAAATGTGTCATAAATGGGAATCATCAAAAAAGTAAAAAGAGGGCATTTTCGAAATTACGGAGATTTTACGAGAACTCGAGGGGAACCGACACATAATAGTATGTTTGGTAATTGTGACGAATTTATAATCTATACCAAGCTTGTCTAATTCATGTATTCGTTTCACGATTATCAGAGGGAGGGACAATAGAGTGACAATTTTCAAAATGAGGGGGCTTCGAGAGAATCTGATGAAAACTAAGACGGATTGGTATACCTGGTAATATTGGAGTTAGAATGAGGGGTTTAAATATTCTTTGGTCGAAGTATTCATTACACGGTGATTCAAACCATAGCGTAAATGAGGATTATTATGGAGCAGAGGGCGCAGAAAAAGGGTATTTTCGAAAATGATGGGGGCTTTGCAAGAATTCGAGGTGGATAAATATGGAATAGTACGTTTTGGTAATCGCATTGAATGAATGAACTATATCAAACTTGTCTGACCCAAGTATTGCTTTTACCATAATCAGGGGGGCAGAAAGGGTGGCAAAGGGGGCATTTGAAAGAATAAAGAGGGCTTTTCGACAACTCGAAGGGGATAAAATCAGAATCATATACCGCGAAATAGGGCCCAATGAATGAACTATATAAATAAAGCAGCACCTGAGTATTCACATTGCATGGAACCGAAACATTTCAAAAATGAGAGTATCTAGGGATCAACAGGAGGTGCCAGAAAGGTCTTGGTCAAAATAAAGGGGGCTTTGGAAGAATACGAGGGGTGGGGGCTGTAATGGAATATTATAACTGGTATTGAGAACCGAACAAGCAATATGAGACTCGTTTGAACGAAATATTCATATAACAGTGATCGGAACTGTGTTCTAAATGGGGGTAAATTGATTATCAGGGGATGCAGGGACGCAGTATAGGGGACTTTTAGAAAAATGAAGGGGGTTTTGAAAGAAATCAAGGATGATAAACACGAAATAGTATACCTAGAAGGACTGCAGAATATAGGAGCTATATTAAGCTATCCAGGCCGAGGTATCAATATCGCAGTGTCCAAAATAGTGCCATATAATAAGGTATTTAGAAATTATCATGGAGCATGATCCATTATTTGTGTGTGGCTGTACACAAAGAATATGGTGTGCATATATAATTATAGCCCCTCTTTTATGCATTAGTTACTAAATAATGAGTGATATATTCTAAATGGAGTTGCATAAACTACGAGCTCCGCCCATTCAGTTGACCAGTGCACAATTCATATACCTAATTTATGTGCTACATAGTTGTTTTCTATTATATAGATCTATCAAACTATGTGAAACTGAAACTATCATGTCTCCATAAAAAGCTAATTGCGCTTTTACCTTGGGTCCCACTATGGCGCTACCACTACTACTACTACTACTACTAGAAAATCGACCGGCCCGCTTTTAACAACTAGCTAGTAAAGTATCTTGCATTTATACCAGCTCAGAATACCCATTTAGGTAAATTGTACTTAGAGAAACATCGTATGTACGATTTCAAGTAAATAAAGTCTTCTATCCCCACTTTTGTGAGATTAATGGGTCACTATGTTTACATCTATTTGTACACAGAGAGGCACTATAACCAATTATATTGTATATGTTCGTTAAAGTATAGGTTACCGAAATTATGTTACCTTCGCGACAGGTGCATTATGAATTTACCTGGGTCTTGGTTAACTAGTATTTCTGTATTGGGTATATTGCAACGGGTATCTACTTTGCAAGCTGATATCTTATATATCCCACAAATTTAATAATATTAAGATTTTTCATGTCTTTCAATACAAAACCCCTTCAACTACTTTTGGAGTTAAGTATTTTTAGCGTGTATTGTTTGGAATGGGCCGAATGTGGAAATCAAAGGGGTGGTAACGCGGCAGGGCCTAACCTCAAACCGCCCAACCCTGCATGCATTTGGACTATTTAAGTAAACAAACAGGAGGAGTTGTACACTCCAACTTACCACACCGGGTAACAGTAGAAGTAAACAAATGAGCAGCCACATAAAGTGGCTATAAAGTCTCGTTGTTTCCTACGTTGCAAAATACGGTGAACGTCCATACTCAATTCCCCTGGCAGGCCATTGTGCCTAAGCCTGAGTGTGATAACGAGATGGACTGGTTCAACCAAAAGGTCCCACACCGAGTAATGGTAGATGTCAACAAATGAGCAGCCACACAAAGTGGCTATAAGTCTCGTTGTTCCCTACATTACGGTGAGAATCCCTACTCAATTCCTCTGGCAGGCCAATGTGTCTAAGCCTAAGGGTGAGAACGGGATGGACTGGTTCGAACCAGAAGGTTCTGCGCTCG
>JAKTRX010000062.1:0-20498 GCA_030579915.1 Starmerella bombi
TTGTACATTTCAGTATAAAGACGGAGAAAACAAAAAAAGCAAGAAAGAAAAGACAATTTGTTGCAAACAATTAGATATTATTCCTAGCGCGTTGTTGTACCACGCTTGTCCTTTAGTATAGGCATAAAGATACCAAAAAGAGCAGACAAAATGTCGCCATCAATTATTCATATCCGGTACCTGTTTTGCAGCATACTTGCCGCTATACAGGCATCTTGTAACAAACCGGCAGCTTCGATGGCCGCATACTCTTCATTGGAACGGTACCCACTTGACACCATCGATGAAGGATCCAATAAAACGTAGACTCACGCTATGTCAACTTGTTTAGAAAATATTTATGCAATTTCAAGGTTTACTCGTTACCCTCGCTTACCCCTTTTGGACTTATGAAGTGGGCTGTCACCACTGGCCCAGAGCTAACTACCACCGAGCTCTATGAAATTTTGAAGCTACGCCTTGAGATTTTTGCAGTTGAACAAAATTGCCCCTATCAAGATTTAGATGATCAGGATCTACAGCCGACAATCTATCACGTCCGTGCCATATCAGACTCTAACGAACTTTTGGCATACAACAAAGTGATATACAACGCGAACGATAAAACACAGGCCCGAATTGGCCGTGTAGTTGTAAAAGAGAGTGCCCGATCTACTGGGATAGGCCGTGAACTCATGAATCGTGCACTGGAGCTCATCAAAACTAACCAGGACAAACATCCATGTAAAACAGCCATGCTTCATGGCCAGGCTTATCTTCGCAAATGGTATGAATCATTTGGTTTCGAAGTAGAGGGTGGCCAGTTATCAGAAGGCATAATACCTCAATATTTAATGATCAAACAATTATAGCTTCTATGTATGGGTTTTATACTGTACTATCTTTCCGTACACATGCATAAGTTCATTCTGATCACATTTTGTAAAGATATGCCATATATCTGTACATATGCATAACATCTACCTTTAACCGTATATATCTTATTTACAACGATTTCTATTCCATGTGTACTGCTGCGCGGTATCGTAAGATTTCCCTAACCTTGTCTTGATAAAGTTAAGCATCAGACATATTTCACTGTTTATATTTCATTTCTAATGAAGTGGGTTGTCACAACTGGCCCGGAGCTTACTACCAGCGATCTCTATCAGATACTCAAGTTGCGGGTTGAGATTTTTGTAGTCGAACAAAACTGCCCTTATCAGGATTTAGATGATCAGGATCTGCAACCGACGATTTATCACATACGTGCCCTTTCCGATACCAATGAGCTTTTGGCATACAATAGGGTAATGTATAACGGGGAGGATAAGACACAGGCCCGAATTGGCCGAGTAATTGTCAAAGAGAAGGCCAGATCTACTGGCCTAGGCCGGGAGCTCATGAACCGTGCACTCAACCTTATTAACACCAACCAAGAAAAGTATCCCCGCAAAACAGTAATGCTTCATGGCCAGGCTCATCTCCGCAAATGGTATGAATCATTTGGCCTCGAGGTGGAAGGCGAGCAGTTCTTAGAAGATGGCATCCCTCACTATATGCTAATTAAAACACTGTAGAATTAACACATATTACAAGTATTTCACTTGATTTCATCTAATTTGCGTATATATAGTTTCTTCTTGTGACGTTTGATATCCAGGTATCAGATGAGCGTGTACAGCATAATATTAGAAGTGCTTGCCAACGTGTACGCACTTGCACTTCATCTTTCATTCTTACTTTATATATCTTCTTGTTATTCTGTGTTCGTAAAAGAACCTTTGTATATGCTATACTATAATACGTTATACCAATTCATGAAGAATAACACATATCAGGGGCTAGTAGTAATAGAACCAGTTAATTCTGATTTTGACTCTGCATTCTTCTCTGTTATTCTCATTAAGTACTAACAAAAATCACATATCATAACACGAAACAGCATGTCTTTAAGTAGCTATTGGCCTTTGTGGTAAGGGCATGTCTACTCGAGAGCAGCGGGCCCATGCTATAGTTGAACAGATAGACGATGCCACAGCCAGGCTGTTGTCAAACCAACTTAAGCTGGTAAGGCTAGCATCGAACAAGGACAAAAGCATCGCGACACTTGCTGCTGAGACCGCTGAAATCGAGTCCTGCTCTCTGGGAATTGAGAGAGCCGTGGAGGACATGCTAGTAGTATCCCGCACACTCAAGGAAGCATGGGTTCTGGGCCAAATCAAGAAGCCACAATCTGATATTACTGCAGATGAGCTAGAAAGACGTGAACAGCTGGTTAAGCAGCTCACAAAGACTTTGGGTTCTACCATGGATTATCTCACCAGTACAAATACTCAGCTTTAAATAATATCAAGCTGAAAAGCCAATTTGGCGCAACGATATATGCACCCATTAAATATGTGGATCTCTAGTTATGAATCGGTGTTACATCGAGTTGGTGCAGATAGAGTGATCTAATCGAGATAATATTGCAAAAAGGTGGGACGGTAGGTAGAGCGACAAAAACCAAACCGATTTGAATCAGACCGGATATTTCCATAACTGCTTTTCACTACAAAGCTCAGATTTGATGTGTTTCATTGTTCATAGTGTATTACCAGGAGTCCCGAACTATAGCGCAATGAAACACGGATTCCTAGCATGGGCACTGTATACATTGTCAACATAATGAATGGCACCACATTCAGATATAGTATGCTTTAGTTTAGTTGTTAATCCTTCTCTATTAAATCGTTTGTGCTGGCATACCTTCCTGGAAATCGTTGGAAATCGTCCACAGCTGAACGCTGCCCGCTAGACGACCGACGTGAGATCGGGGTACTTGTTGAGGGCGGCAACGAAATAGTGCGCTGTTTTACACCTGCAGCTACGTTCCTTGCAATTTCGATGTCATCTGGACTAGAAAAACTGCGATGATGTTCCCAATTGAGGCTACTAGGCAGTAATGGCTCTTCGCCAATTGCACTTTCATTGCTTTCTGAATAGCTCGGAAGCTCCGGTAAAACGTGCCTAACCAGAAATCTATGTGAGCCAGAAATCGGCGTAGAACTGAGCTTTCGCGTTCGATGTGATGTGCGATTGGGCGTACGATCAGACGCTGGGCTAGATGTCCCGTTAGGCGTACGCTTGGAATTGTATTCAAATGATTGGCTGCCCTTTTGATGAGATTCTTGGCTGAGGGTCTCTTTAGATGCCTCATTTGCCATTTGATTAGTGCTTCCATTAGGCTTTTGAGCCTCCATCTGGCTAGGATTTTCGTTTGGTGACCCAGAAGAGGATACGATTGTGGACAATTTAGATTTCAAACTGATAACACGCCGCTTTGGCTTGAACTTACGCCCAAACGAACTGCCACTAGTGCTCGTGGCGAACGTACCACTTGCAGTAGTCGCACTAGCATTACTGCCCTCGGTTAAATAGCGGCCCAGGCCCGGTAATTCAAGTTGTTCACGTGGTATACTGCGATCTGCTTTGCACTTTGCACCTGGTAAATAGGCACGATTGGGAATGGCATGTGGCAACGTGAACTGCGGGGTTTTGGTATTGAGAGCCAGAGTGGAAAATGCAGGGAGATCTGCAGCAGTTATAGGTCCCAATGGCTGATATATCGTGTTGCTGAACTTTGTGAACGTGTTTAGGTGCTGCGACCATCTTCGCGCTCCGAAGTGCGGCTGTGGGGGCTGCTTCTGGGGATTAGTACTGGCCCATACACTTTCGGGAATATCTTCTTCGAATGCCTCCATAAAGTTGAACTTGAGCATCTCACTGATCATGCTATTTACTCCCGGAATCATGTCCAGAGAAGACTCAACCTCCACGCTTTTTACGGGTTCTTCCTGAAATGTCACCACAACACCATGAGGGGTATAAACCACATCAATCAGTGTATCTAGTACAATGTTCTTAATTTTAAGCTTGAAAGGCAGCACTAAACCACCTAAGGCCCCAACAACTCGAGGCTTGACCCATTCAGGAAATAGTGGATCGTCAAAGGGTTCTTGCAACGGGTTGGCCTGTATAGCGGTTTCTAAAGTAAGACTGGCATCGCCACTGTATTTAAGAGCGAAGACAATATGTGTTCTATTCAAGCTAACAGCGGGAACTGAGCGGAATGCAATTTTTGGAGGTTTGCTACCAAAGTCGATACTGGTTGCCCGAATCGGCTTGGCTATCACTGCGGGCCTCCGAGTAGCAGCAATGCTTTCAGTGAATGCCTCTTCGCACCGCGCCTGGAGGTCCTCGACGTCAAAGAACCTCCAATTGAATTTGAACGACATGGGCACGTGGTTTTTAGTACACCCCAGCAATATGCCCCAATCACCACAATACACGATAGCAGAAAGTATACAGTTGAGTGAATTATAACCAATTATATAGTGCATCATTATATAATGACAGATTAATTGATTGTTGAACCAATAGATAAAAAATAGGTGAAAGTATTAGCAGCGTATTGATAACAAGTTAAGGCGGTTATGTTTCGCACTAACAGGCCATTGAACTGTGCATATCTAACACCCATTGCCTCTATTAGAGGCAAGTTAATACGTGGCCTACCATAAAAATTACTCGGTAGTAGTTAGTAGCGCGTGTATCATGTTACTGTGTGGTTCTGCTTGAGTTGTGTTGTTCCTATATAGCACCGTATGTGGGAGTATATATCATAGATAAATAGCGCAGTTAGTCAATGTAACTTATATCATATAGATTAAATACTACAAGATATCACGCCATATACTCGTTTGGTTAACACTGGATACAGGGCCGCGTAGAGTATATAAAGCTGTGTTAAATTTAGTGTTACATATATAGGAAGGCTTGAAATACTTTTTTAGCCTAATGGAATAAATAATTATTAGATAGAGTGCAACTAAGTTTATGCGTGCTTTTCCTTTGCGATAATTGAACATGGGTATGCACAGTGTTACATACGAGTGCAACGCCCGGCACATGGCTTATATTCGACATGACGATTATCTTCGCAATAAACTGTGAGCAGCTGATTTAAAGTAATATATCGCAATTGTGTGTATGCGTTATATGCAAGCACGCAATCGGCTTAAACACGCACATCTCTTGATTTCGAAAGCCACCATATGTACAGTATTCATATTATACACGCACTATATAGGTATTACTAGCCATACCATCTCTTACATTAAAATGTATCCACTCTGTAATCATTGATCCGTGTCTTCCCTTTACCATGTAACTACTTTACTGCAGCAGAGTATCTTCATGACATATATTGACTTTTTAAATAAATCATTAAAACCGATTGATTAGCTTGTTTACGCATGTATAGTGATAGACAGTATATATACACGTATATCCAAGTGGTGGGGTGAGACAAATGTGAGACAAAACAACTGGCAGGCGCACAGAGCACTGAAACTATAGGTGCTTTCTGGCATACTGCTTGACCTTTGCATCGAAATATGGATTATCTATGGACTCTCCCTCCTTGTAGAATGGCGACAGCAGCGTTTTTACATAGGCATCCCACACGTCCATGAAGAACTGCTTGATAGCATCTTCATTTTTAGAAACATGAAGAAGAAGCAGTCGCACATTACCTGGAGTAACAAACGCAGAAATTGTATACCCGTAGAACTTATCTACGGACTTGAAAAATAGCGAAGGTGTCGTCCATTGTACCTCGTCCACGACATCCAGCGATGCATGAACGATATATGGAGTCAAGTCTCGTATTGACGGAGGAAAATGTGCTTGAGGATCATTGCTTTGTCGTGAAGACCCGAACTCGAGTTCGTACAGGGGCCGGTCGTCTTTCCCAACCAACGCCAGGAAGTACGACATCCTGCAACAACGGAGTTATTAGTCAACCAAACCCAGGAAACAATAGTAGAGCTAAAAAAACAGAAATCTAAGGAAAATCAATAAGTACTATTCGACGAACAGAGTCTCAGCAATCGCGCGCTCAGTGAAGTAGCGCCTTTTTGATTTGGGTAGAATTTGCAGGCATTGAGGGGCTCATATCTGCAGTGAGAGCGCCCGTAAAACCCAACCCTGAGACTTGGTAATTAACAATATTATTATTTTAGTTTTAGTGTAACGATAATTGATATACGTAATGAAAATATGCTGTGCTTAGTGTTATGTCGGCTCAGAGCCGATCCGCTAAGCCTTTAATAACCACGCCCAACCCCTTGGGTGCCATATCTATTAACACGGTTACACGTGATATAGGGTAAATTCCATTGTGTGCGCAGCTATGTGTAGGGCGGGGAAATTGCCTTATCATCAAGGTACCGCCAGCCCGTCAATTACACTCAATCTGGATGGAAACCACGATTCTCAACGATGTACCGTCTCGACTAGGCCGCCACCATGCAGAATCATCGTTTCTTCAGCGACTGGGGTTCCACCCCAAGTCCAGTGGCATGGTGGCCCGGCTAAAAATGGATCCAGAGCAGCAACGCTCGACCATCATCGAAGGTGAGCCCCAAATGCAGAGTTTATACAAGGGCGAGCATGAAAGCAAGGCGGAACATAATGCTAAGCCTGACTTTGAAGTTAGCCGGTTCAATGCCAACGATCTCACTACGTTTCTGTCTCGAATCAAGTACCTCAACAGTGAGATCGATGCTACTGATTTGGGCCCACTTCCCGCAGCAAATACATCGACTTTTACCGACCAAAAGGCTGTAATAAATGCTCAGGCTGCACGCGTGCGCAATCAGCTCGAGCTGAAGTTCAATACCATTTCGTTGCTGGCCTTCGACCGACCTGGCGAGGCCACTGGCGGCAACGGGCTTGTCCACTCGGCAGAACATGCTATTCGCTACAACCCCTTGCAGACCATCCGTGATCGCAACAAAAGACCACCTACCCTGAGCGTCGCGCCAAAAAAGGATCTCATGTGGTACATCAGTGTCAGCGAGCAAATCAAAGACTTTTCGTGGCGCCACCGTACTGCCAAGGCCAGAGCACGCAAACAGAGGGTGAAGCGAATGGCTTCGAATGACAAGTCTCTCCTGGAAAAGAGCACACTGACTCTTCCAGAGCAGGTTGGGAGCTCATTATCGGCATGCGAAAGTGCGGGCACCATAGGAAGTGTCAGCTCTGTATCTGTACCTGAATCTGCGACGAGTTCAATAAACGGTGCTTCCAGCAACAGCAATGCCACTGTATTTGCTTCAGCCCCTGGAACTAGGCCATCCTTGCAGCGAAGAAGAAGCAGCAGGCTGTCCAAGACCCGAACAAGGTCGATGAACCGTCACCCCAGCATGCTCTGTGGATCCGACGATCCTGCACATAAACTACCTCAATCAGACTGTGAGCTGATTGCCAGACTACGGGTAGCACACAATGATGCAGACCAAGATAGCGACGAATATGCATTAAGCAGAGTGTCCACGAATAACAGTGACTATGAGTTTGACAGGGAGCGGAGGACCTCAGACTCGCTATCCAGTGGCAAAGCCCGGTTCTGCAGGAGTTCTGCCAATGTCACTGACACGTGGAATCGCATGTACACGTCTTCGAAACATGGGAGCACGAGCACCAATGGCGATGATGACGATAGCTGGCCCTCCAGAAAAGACTCAGTGCCGTCTATTCCTGGTAGCCCTCTTTATTTGTCGGAGGAGCAGCTTCTGGCACCTCCTCCAGTTTTGAAACTCACAAGCGACAGCGGAAAGGAGCAGCTCATTGAACCCGTCAAGAAAATTCCTTCAGGAAACTCGATTGCCGGCACACGCCCCACCCGAATGAGCCATTCCAGGCGGAGATCGGAAATGTCGTTTAAGTTCAAGCTCCCTAATGAGCTGGTGGACCCGGTTCCACTACCTAGTACTCCAAGCACTACAGCGTTATCATCAGGTGTAGCGAGCACTGCGCATGCGATTGGTTCTGCGGAGCTCGCAGATCCAGTACGTGCATTTGGCAGCCTCCGTCCTTCGGTGCTGGAAGGTCGCCGAGACCCTTGGGAGCGCACGATGACCACTCTGGAGAGCGAACTACAGTTCCTCATTCCATTTTACGACATCGCACTGCGGCGTTATGAGCCCCAAGAACAGTGTGACAAGATGGTGGCCAAGCTAAAACAATTTATGAAATCCGACAACACGACTGCCTTGTGTGATAATCTGAAATTGGAGGATGTCCCCTCCTATCTACGATACCTGAGTCGTATTGAGCAGGAGACCGTCAGTAAGCAGCAGGAGCTCGACTCGGAAATAGCAGCTTCTCTTGATAGTCTGCGGGGCTCCACCGACATGATGGTAAGCGAGGTGAACACCACACTAAGCAGGCGAATCCGGTCACTCACTTCAAGAATGGAGAAACAATGCAACACGCACGAGTGCAGCATGATTCTCAATGCAGGATACTCTGCAATCGAGTACTCGATCCCGTGTGCCATGTGGGCTATCTGGGTCGGCGTAAAAGTATGGAAAATTGTACTATTTCTGATAGTGATTCTACGATTCATCTGCAACATTTTGGTCATAACATAGTGCTCTAGCCAGAGCCGTACGTGAAGCTGCATTGACGATTTATCGGTCACGCACGAACGTACCACAGAAACACACCAACGCATACATGCGAACTTGCATACAGAAATTCATACACACGCGCACAATTTAGTACACAACAGTACCTACAAATGCACTGTAACATACGCATCTGTCTGCAAATGAACACGCAACAACACATTAACATATTTATTTATTTGCATCCAATTTAGCATATATAACATGCCATTATACTTTACTTATCACAACAATTTGCAGATCGTAGGAATTACTTCACAAACATTGGGTAGACTTGCCCTAAGACTACAACCTCGATAATGACAAGCACTTTATTATCGCGAACTGTAGCTGCCCGCAGACATCATACACCCCATAGACTGTTCGAACTTAATTGCTCTAAGCCAATAGAGTGCGATTACTGCGGACTGAACTAGTACCATGATACATGTAATTAGCATAAAGTAATTGCCGTGATTCGATAAAAAAAAGTTCATATCTCACGTATACACGATTGCACAGACTAGTCATTTCATGCTTTATTGCAGAAGCTAGCACGACATTGACACTGTTCGCTAGCACTACGCAATTGCAAAAAATGTACTAATTGGCCATCTACTACTTAATTCATTATAACTTGTTATTCGCTGTATGACATACCTAAGTTAAAAGAAACATACGTTAATAAATAATCGATCCTGTCCTTATAGTCCACAGAGGCAATAGGGCTTCGCACTTACACTCTAATAAAGACGCCGAGTGACAGCACGTGTCAAAAGAAAAAAAGCATAGATAGTATATGTATATGACACGTCAGGGGTGTATTGCCCTCGAGGAATATCAATTTGCTGGCATACATGTGATGGGGTCAGGGCTAACTTTTTCAGACACTGAATGCAGGCATCGTCGTCGGAAAATAAGGCACCGAAGAACCTTTTCAAGGTAGGTGGACTCCGAAGAGTTGTTGCATCTCGAAAAAATTCACCTGAGGTCACAATTCCCGGTCGAGACCACGAGAACGAAGGGTACATGTCATCCCCGCAGGACTCTAATGGTCCTAGTGGGAAAAAGGGCCCCATCGTGGAAAGTACTTCGCAATATGCTTCCAGCACTACGTCGAACTTCACAAACCCGTTTGAATCCCATCACACTCAGTTTGAAGACTCTGAGGTGGCAGCGATCAATAACTCCATTGATGCCCTTCCTCCTACCGTTATAGTATTTATGATCGCGGTTCTAACTTCTTTCTGCGGATTCATGTTCGGTTATGATACTGGTTACATCTCAGGTGCGCTGGTTATCATGAAAGAGAGTGATCTGAACACCACGTTGACATCTGGTCACAAAGAGTTGATCACCTCGGCAACCTCTTTGGGTGCGTTGGTGACGTCGCTAATGGGTGGAACTATGGCTGATGCGTTTGGCCGAAAGTGGGTGATTAGTTTTGCTAATATTATGTTCATTGTTGGTGCTATTATGCAGACTGCTGCCCATTCTTTGTGGGTAATGATCGTTGGCCGATTTATTATGGGTTTCGGTGTAGGATTCGCATCGCTTGTGGCCCCGATGTACCTCAGTGAGCTCGCACCTACTAAGTACCGCGGTAGACTTGTGGTTATGAACGTGCTGGCCATCACTTTCGGACAACTTGTTGCCTATGCCATTGGCGCTGGCTTGACCCACGTGCACAATGGCTGGCGTATTCTCGTAGGATTGTCGTTGATTCCTTCAGTTTCGCAAATGGCAATTTTCGTGTTTATGCCCGAGAGTCCAAGGTATCTGGTGTCCCGAGGCAAAACCGACGCTGCCAAGGCGGTTCTGAAAAAGATCTACAAAGGAGCTACGGATGAACAGGCAGCAGCAAAGGTTGCAGAAATTACCTCTGATGTCCCCGTGAGTGCTGTTACGAGTAGTGACAACGTTCCCTACAAGAAGAAGGTCCGCTCGGCGATCATTTCGTTTAATCACAACCTTCATGAACTTTTCACTAAACCGGCTAACTTGAGAGGACTCATTATCATTGTTACGTTACAAGCACTCCAGCAGTTCAGTGGTTGGAACTCACTGCTGTACTACTCGGGTACCATGTTCGAGAGTGTCGGATTCGCCAGTCCTACTGCCGTGTCTATTATTATTGCCGGAACTAACTTTGTGTTTACGGGTGTAGCGTTCATGATCATTGACAAGATCGGCAGACGCGTGTTGCTGGTGGGTACTATGTGGGGCATGGTTGTTGGCCTGGTTATGTGTTCGATCGCTTTCCACTGGGTGAAGTACAGTTCTGATGGAGGAATGTCACCAAACGATAGTCCAACCGGTTGGTCTATTGTGATCATTGTGTTTATTTTCGTTTATGCTATGTCTTATGCTTCGGGAATTGGTAACATTCCTTGGCAGCAGGCTGAGTTGCTACCCATGCAGGTCAGAGGTATTGGCACCTCGTTTGCCACAGCAATGAACTGGAGCGGTTCGCTGATCATTTCAGCTACTTTCTTGACTATGCTGGACAACATCACGCCTACGGGTACCTTTGCCTTTTATGCTGCTATCTGTTTCGTTGGGTGGCTTTTAGCTATCTTTTTCTATCCGGAAACAGCAGGCCTTAATCTAGAGGAGATTCAAGGGCTATTGCAGGGTGGATTTAATGTCAAGGAGTCAGTAGCACTAAGCAAGCGGAAATTGCAGCTCTTAACGCACTAATGAACTGAGTCAAACACCGAGCTAGTAAGTGTACATTCATGCTTTAGCTTTGTGGTTTACTTGAAATTTGTTATTCCTGGTAAATTTTTATCTTTGTTTATTATTTAACGACAATATGTATTATATGAAATTATATAGAAACACCATGAAGTGATATATATGATTTGCTAAATCTTCCTCCAGGTTAGTATTATTTCGTTCTGTCGATTTAGTACAATTCATTTAAGTGACTGTCTCCTCACCGCCTCTAGTTCATCCAATACCCCCTTCGTTTCGTTGAAAAGTAGCCTCTGTTGCCCTGCTACTACTTACAGAACCAATAATTTGGCAGCAGCATTTGCAATATTGCGGATTTTATATCAGTTATCCTACGATTCCAGAGAAACTATATAGGAAGGCCATATTGTTGATATATTACCCCCTTCGTATCCTACTTTCGAGCATCAGGGATGCTATTGCAAAAAGTGAGTTGAAGACCTCTTACAAGCATTGAAAGAACTGATAGCCACTTAAGGATATGCTTAAGACAAGTGAAACTCGGTAGCCTTAATTTTAATAGATTCACATCCCTTAGGTACGGAAACGCTAAAATCATAAATAGCAACACCTTTGTCTTTGGCACTGGAATAGTGGAAGGGATCCCAGTCAAGTTGATTGCATGCATAAAATACAGATGTGGAGCCGTTGATAGACAGATAACCTTCTGTGGCATTGACAGGAATTTCAATTCCATTCGACTGGGCTATAAGTTGATCACCAAGCTGACCGAATACAAATGGCAAAGGCCCATCATTTATTGAAATCTCCTCAAACACGGTCCCATCAGAAGGATTATAGTTGTAAATCAAAGGCGAATCTGTGAGAACAACGCCATTTTTCCCTGGACCAAAGGGTAGGCTGTTTATTCCTTTACCAGTCAACGAAGTATCGTTACTTTCAACAGTGAGAGTAACAGACGAAGCTAGTACAATAGTGGAAAGTGCAAGCAAATGAAGCATTGTTAAAAAAGATGTCTATCCAATGGATATTCCCGAGATCGGGTTAATAATATTTATATTTTGCTCGTACGTCCTTTTAGCGATATGCCTACTCTATTTTTAAAAGATGTGTGCAGTCACAGTGAGCCACTTAATATAATACTCTATTTATAGTGTGCCTTGCATATGCTTAATTGCTCAAAGTCGTTTCTTCAGCAACACATTCAGATCGATAACAGATGTACGGTAAAATGTAAAGATACAATAGCAGCTACACACTACTCATTTTAGTATGTCTATCCTCTTTTCAACGCTGGAAGGATATGACCTATCAAGATGAGCGGCTGTGAAGAGCTTCTCCATCCATCCTCATGTGATCCTTACTGGGGAAGGTCACATATGCCGTGAGATGACATACGAAACATCATTGGGACCATAATATGCTATTGTGAACTACCGGAATATTTCCTTATACGTAAAATACAATATATATTTGATATTATACGGTATTATGAAACTGAAACCCTTATGTTTGCGTGTATACCATCATCGATCCCCCACATCACGGACATGCATACATTACCCCCACAGTAACATACATTACCACACAGCTAATGTATGCAACCACCATACATGCAGCTTAACACATAGCTGAAACAGATATTTCTATTTATTATTATGAATATACCATGCACATAACAGATGAATCTTAGTGGTGCCAAACCATAGTTGCGGGTTAGATCAACGATATGCAGATATGATTCAATACATGACACTACAATTTAGCCTCGATATCAGCATTGCTGGGCTCAGATTGGACCGTTCCATCCGGGTAAAGCACAACCGGGATATTCTGGCGGCCACTCAGCTTTAAGGCAGTAGCCTTTTCCTCAGGGTGGGCCACGAGATCAATGTAGACATAATCAGCTTTGTGCTGGTTGAGCACAGCCTTGGCTCTGCGGCAGTCGCCACACCAGTCGGCTCCGTATACTTTAATAGGTGACATGTTTGATAGTTTGTGAACTGCGCGGGTAAATACACGCATATGACAACAAATCAGATGACACGATACGGTACACTGCAGCCGTATCGCACAATAACTAGATAGTCCCCAGTGACTATGGGAGTCATACAATAAGTTATCGTAAATCACTTATCAAATTAACGCATTTTTTTTGTTCATCACGGAGTGCAACAGGCGCCACGTATCTAACGCTAATCACTTGCTAATATTTATTTACCACGTTTATCACTATGCGGTTTGATCTAACATGTAAGTAGTCATTCACGTAAAATATTTGGAACTGTAGTGTCAATGGAGAGATAAGCCAGGGGAGTGATTAAAAAAAGCACTGGATAAACACCGCGTGCTTTCAGTTCAAATATAAAGTCTAACAGGCTCACAGCAGTGTAATCACCAGTACTCCACACTCCATAGGCTGGTTGACAAACTTCCTATTCGAATTATCAATATGCCAGCTAAATCTACTTAAACACACCCACGCCTGGGAACCCACGCCTGGGAACCTATTGAAGCCACTAACCGATGCACTAAATCAACAAACTGCACTGAGGCAATGAATCAAGGCAGCAATTAAGGCTTCGAAGTTATCAATCCCAAGGTATCAGCCAATGCAATATACCCAACTGAATTCCCCAACACACCTCCCCATCCCATTCATCAACCACACACAAACCAGGCTACTACGCACTCGAACACTAAATACACCAGTAAATAAACCTATTACATATATCCGCCTAATACGCTCGCCGGTGGGTGTCAGCCTTGCGTGTGGAGTGTGTCAGCATGGAAAGATCAAGAACGTTCCAGCTCCACGTGAGCAGGGCAATGAGAAAATTTCACATAAATATATATAACATAACCACCGTACTACGCCACCTATAATGAGTGTTAGTGTTCCCGTAGGTATTGATTTTGGTGCCGGCAAGACCGTTCTCGGTGTTGCCCGCAACCGTGGTATTGACATTGTCGTCAATGAGGTGTCCAACCGCTCTACTCCGTCGTTGGTCGCCTTTGGCTCCAAGAGCCGTTTCCTTGGCGAGGCTGCCAAGTCCCAGGAGACCTCGAACATCAAAAACACAGTCAGCTCGCTGAAGCGTCTTATTGGCCGCACTGCCGAGGACCCCGCCCTCGAGGTCGAGCGTCAATACAACGCTGCCCAGCTCATCCCTGTCAACGGTGTTGCTGGTGCTAAGGTCCGCTACCTCAACGAGCAGGCCGAGTTCAGCTTTGTGCAGCTGGCTGCCATGTATTTCGACAAGCTGAAGTCGACTCTTCTCACAGACACCAAGGGCAACATCAACGACGTTGTCATCACCGTGCCTGCCTACTTCGTCGATGCCCAGCGTCGTGCTGTGGCCGACGCTGCCATCATCGCCGGTCTCAACCCGGTTCGCATCGTTAACGACGTCAGCGCCGCCGTTATCGGCCACGGTGTGTTCCGTACTGACCTTCCCGAGGAGGAGTTCAAGAAAATCGCCGTTGTTGACATCGGCTACAGCGACTACACTGTCTCCGTCGTCGCCCTCAAGAAGGGTGAGGGCCGCGTGCTTGCCGTTGAGACCTTGAAGGACTTCGGTGGCCGTGATATTGACTTGGCCATCGCCAACCACTTCACCAAGGTGTTCCAGGACAAGTACAAGATCGACGTCAAGACGAACCCCAAGGCCTGGGGCCGTGTGCTCCAGCAGAGCGAGAAGCTCAAGAAGATCTTGAGTGCCAACTCCACTGCCATGTTCAACGTCGAGTCGCTCATGAACGACATTGACGTCAGTGCCTCCATGCAGCGTGAGGAGCTCGAGGAGTACCTCAAGCCTGCCCTAGAATCCATTGCTGGCCCCATCCAGCGTGCCTTGGCCACCTCTGGCCTCAAGCCCGAGGACCTGGACGCCGTCGAGGTCATTGGTGGCTGCACCCGTGTGCCCTCGATCAAGGAGAAGATCAGCGAGGCTTTCGGTGGCAAGACCCTGTCCTACACCATGAACCAGGATGAGGCTAGTGCTCGTGGCTCTGCATTCATCTGTGCCGTCCACTCGCCTACTGTCCGTGTCAGACCCTTCAAGTTCGAGGACTACAACACCCACTCCGTTACCTTCAAGTGGGAGAAGGTTGGCGAGGAAGACACCGACAGGCTCGAGGTGTTCCCCAAGGGCTCTCCTTTCCCCAGCACCAAGGTTGTCACCTTGTTCCGCTCCGGTGACTTCTCGATCTCTGCCGACTACACTCACCCTGAGTCTCTGGACAAGGGCGTGAACAGCCACATCGGCCGCTGGGAGATCAAGGGCGTCAAGCCCGCTGCCAACGGTGAGGCTGCTGCCATCAAGCTGAAGCTTCGCCAGGACCCCTCCGGCCTCTACATTGTCGAGTCTGCTTACGCTGCCGAGGAGCAGGACGTTGAGGAGACCGTTCCCGGCACCGAGAACGACGACGAGCCCAAGACCCACACCGTCAAGAAGTGGATCAAGGTTAATGACTTGGAGGTCGCCCACTACCCCGTCCAGCTCTCCGTTGCCGAGCGTGATGCTATGCTGGAGAAGGAGGCCCAGATGGCTGCCGAGGACAAGCTCGTGGCTGACACCGAGGACCGCAAGAACGCCTTGGAGGAGTACATCTACGACATTCGCGACAAGCTCGAGGGCGTCTTGGCCGAGTTCGCTTCTCCCGAGGAGAAGGAGCGTTTGCTTGAGCTCTCTATGACCATCGAGGACTGGCTCTACGGTGACGGCGAGGATGCCACCAAGGCCCAGTACGTCGCCAAGTACGAGGATCTTGCCAGCGTTGGTAACCTCATCAAGGGTCGCCAGGCTTCCAAGATCGAGGAGGAGCGCCAGGCTCGTCTCGCCAAGCAGGAGGCTGAGCAGCAGCGCAAGATGGCTGAGAAGATCCAGGCTGACAAGGCTGCTCGCGAGGCTGCCGAGGCTGCCAAGGCCGAAAAGAAGGATCAGGACGGTGATGTTGAGCTTCCTGACCAGCAGTAATTACATAGCTAGTTAATATTATTATGGTTTTTTCACCATATATTACATAGTCAACTCACTATCAGTTGTTGCACGACATTCCTCTGCTTTCCAAAGCTCCTAGATCAAGTTGCATTTATGAACTACTCATGGTATGAAAACATTCTACGTGTCGAAGCAATGATAGAAGGGTGATAATTGAATCAGGTATAATATTACACTCATATATCACATATTATAGATAAAAGGGCCCACCCCATTTATAGTACATATCGGATCACCTTGAAACAGATACTTTGCTCCATAGAGTATATTGCATACAACTGAGTAGAGGTGCCCATATTTATACATTGATAAAATCACTATTCTAGGTGAGGCAGAAGTAGCCTAGTCGATTCAAGCATATAGCTGGGTAGCGCCCACACCTATATTGGCCCATCAAATGGTTAGAGATCCCCCTTTAAAGGCTCTGTAAAATCGACTAAATACTTCCGCTACTCGTAGTGGATCATCCATGCGAAGTAGTCAGCTACTAAGCTGTTCTAGGAGAAGTAGGCTTATACGCTGAACTCTTTTTTGGTACTCGAACCAATGACCTTTGCTAGTACATACCGCAATATTACCATGCTTCAATATGCGTAGCGGGTACGCCTCTTCCCTGGGAGTAGCTGTGAGTTCAGCTGAATCTGGAGTTCTTTCTTGTTAGAGTAACTACTTTGATGTAGTACAGACATTATTATAAGTTTAGGTTAAAAATTATGTGGTCGTTTATTCGTGCACCTGTAAATTGGACTAAGTTCACACCAGAAGTACACATTATCAAACTCTTAACACCACCTTTTTAAAATACTGATTAAATTAAACTGATGTGGAATACTCAGTACTACTACGGGCCTTACACACGTAAAGAGCAAAACCCATAAACAATCGTAAAATGGTGCTTTGCTAAAACAGGATCATACTCAGAGTAGAGAATTGCAAAATTATATATGATGTAAACTAAACTTCTGATGTGATAACAATATAGGCTGTAAGAGGGAGGTACTATATCATGGGACGGTAACTCACAAAGGGAACCACCATGGTAATAATAATCAAACCCATGCTAGTAATTGGAACTTCAGACCGAAGAAAAAGAAAAAAAATAAGGGAAAAACTGTTTTAGCCGACTTATATTGAGGTCTTCATATACTGTGAATGAAATTGGTACCATTACGTGCAACAATGTTGATTAAGTGGTCTATGCACACTAATTTTGCAATATCGAACACAATCAGAATCATTATAATAAATATTTCTCTTAGGAAGCGTGCTATCGCTACTCAGAACTAAGAAATGATCCATATATACCCGTCATATACATTCATAAATGATAGATGCCAACCAATAATTGATATTTTGTGCATTATCTGATGTTTTTAAGTACATATCTGATATATGCCTTTGCATACCGATTGTGAATTTGATGTCAATAATGTGCATACAATTTTTACGCTAAACCAAGCGTGTAAACATAAATCAAACAATTCACGTTGTCAAGTTTAATAATATCCTGTGAGAATGCTGAAAACTATTCTATACAGCTACGGCTCCATCACCTACTGAAGGAAGTCACTCCAAAAATTATTTATAAGGAGCTAATACAGAATCTATTTCCATCTACCGAATTCCAGATTGCACACTTGTGTCTTCTTTTGAATTGGAGAATGGTCTTCCCGTGACTGGGCTTACAGCTCTCTTTCATAAAAACATTGTTATCGCCAGAGAAACGATCTTGAGCAAATTGATTGCATATACTAGTCCAATGTTGTGTACCATTTAGTTGTATACAAAACATTGCCTTCACAAAAGCATAGGTCTACCAAACATAAATCTATTTCAGTACTATACTATATATAGCATACATTATACTCATATTTGGCCTCTATCATAATCAAAGTATACATAATATATAGGTATAGATGAATATTTTTTAACAAACAAAAAAAAAACCGTAATACACTTTGGAAAATATAGATATAATATAGTATCACCTTTAGACTTCAAGTCGTGAATATATGGAGGTGCGAATGATTGATTACACATCATGTCGACTCTTCGATCCAGGACGTTGGATATGGTCACGACCAATGACCGTATCCTCCCCGAGGCTCCTAGTGACACGATTAGCTGTTTAGCGTGGTCTCCTGTGTCGGATCTGCTGGCGGTTTCCTCATGGGATAATAGCGTGCGGATTTATGAGGTCAACAGCACGGGTAATGTTCAACCCAGAGCCATGTACTCCCACGAAAACATGTGTCTGTCGTGTGCGTGGTGGGCAGATGGTACCAAAGTAGTGAGTGGCGGTGGTGATAACGCGGTACGCAGCTACGATCTACAGAGCGGGCAAAGCACCCAGATCGGGGCTCACGACGGGCTGGTGACCGGCGTATGCGTGGTGGACGTTGGCCAGCCAATGGTAGCATCTGTATCGTTCGACAAAACCTTAAAATACTGGGATCTACGGACTCCGCAGCCAGTGGCCACGGTTGCACTGCCAGATCGAGCTAGCAAAATATCCACTGCCAAAAAATTGCTGGCAGTGGCCTGCATGAACAAACAAGCAGCAATTTTTAATCTAGACAACCCGAGCACAATCTTCAAGATGCTAGAAACCCCGCTGAAGTACTGCACCGAGTCGATTGCCTGCATGCCAGACGGTGTTGGTCTGAGCCAGGGGTCCTCAGAGGGCCGTTGCGATGTGCACCACCTTAATCCTACCGCACCCAATGCCAACTTCACATTCAAGTGCCACCGCAGAGTTTCAACTACAGGCAAGCCCTGTGATGACGTGTACACGGTGGAGTCTGTGAATTACCATCCGCAGTTCAACACTCTGCTCACTGCGGGCGGTGACGGTACTATTTCCATATGGGATGCTGCACACAGGAGTAGGCTGTCAACATTGCGAACAGCAAAAAACGAACCGGTGACTGCAACCGCATTCAATGCTCGAGGAACGATGCTAGCCTATGCCACGGGCTATGATTGGGCCAAGGGATTTCAATATAACACCCCGGACCAGGTCCCCACGATCAAAATCCATGCCGTTAATGAGTGGGAGGTCAAGCCCACCCGAAAATGATATATATCTCCTAGTACGATACGATTACACAATACAATGTACAGTACAAAAGCACGAGTAACTATAGGCATATTAATATACTGTTGCCGCCTGTGCTATAGTAAAGTATATATAGGATATATCGGCATGCAGTATGTACTAGACACAGTAATCTTAAAAAAACAGCTGTGTAGTTGCAATGTTGTACCACCATTTCCAGTCATTTCCGTCTAAGAATAGGACTCTTCCATATTTTGTGTCAAACAGGTAGTTAGAAAAAAACATTATCGGTTAACACAATCGGGGGAAAATAAGCTTATTGCTGCGGATTAGCATCCCGGAGCATGAGCGCCGCAACTACTACCAGAGCGATATATCTCAAGCCCACAACTGAGGCATGCGAGGGCAGCGAGCCGAGCTCGATGTTATCCACGAAATAATCAAGGCTGGGCATGCCTGGTACAGGTTAATGACCCCGCACTTGGTGATATTGCAACTCTACAGGAGACACACTGGCAGTTATATTACAATAGAGTCTTCCAAGAAACTGGAGAACATTTCTTTCAAGGCAATATTTGACCTTGTGCTTCATTTGCTTAAGATAACTACCAAACCTGGCATTCTTAAGCTCATTAGTATCAGCTTCTTTGAGTGGATTGCCAGTAACTTCAGCAGTTTCGTTCTCATCGATTCGAAACACTTTGACGCATGTCGAATCGCAGCTCTTCATTGAGGGTAACAAGTGGGTTCCCTGTTCCAATGATGAGCATGCAACTATCGAAGCTCCGGTTTAGTGCAAGATGCCTGTATAGCGGCAAGAATTCTGCCAAACAGGCACCGGATATAAATAATTGACGGCGACATACCGTCTGCTCTTTTTGGTATCTTTATGCCTATGCTAAAGGACAAGCGTGATACCACAACGCGCTAGAAATAATATCTAATTGTTTGCAAAGAATTGTCTTTTCTTTCTTGCTTTTTTGTTTCCTCCGTCTTTATGCCTGAACTAAAGGCAAGCGTGCGGTGAAATACGCTGGATAATTGGGGACGACCTATTGTCTGCTCCTTTAAGTTCTAGCTAGGGGGGATATACATATGGTGACCAGGGTCCCGACTCCATTTGAAATGTATACTCTGCCTAAGTGGCCAATGAGCAGCGTATTGTGTTTGAAGAATTCAGGCATGGATAAAATATCGAAGAAGGTATGGACTGAAGTATACGGCAAATCGCACATGGAGAGTGGGTGCGTGTAACATTCCACC
>JAKTRX010000063.1:0-18918 GCA_030579915.1 Starmerella bombi
GGTACACAAATGTCTCGATTCCAGTCTCGCCGGCGGAGTTGGTGTACGGCTCGGTTGTAGTCGAGTCAGAGGTGATCGAGCCATTCCATGCCACTGTTGTCGTGGTAGCAATAGCAGGAGCAGTCGGCGTCAAGTGGTACACAAATGTCTCGATGCCTGTCTCGCCGGCGGAGTTGGTGTACGGCTCGGTTGTGGTCGAGTCTGTTGTTACTGATCCGTTCCAGGCCAAAGTTGTCGTGGTAGCAATAGCAGGAGCGGTCGGTGTCAAGTGGTACACAAATGTCTCGATTCCTGTTTCGCCATCAGAGTTAGTATATGGTTGCGTCGTAGTTAAACCAGTTATCACTGATCCATTCCATGCCGTGGTTATCGTGGTAGCCGTTGGAGATGCAGTAGGAAAAGGTATTCTAACATATATTTCCGTATCAGTAACCGGAATATCACTTATAGTAGTTGTAAATGGGTTGTAATCAGTTGTGCTATAAGTCTCTGCCCAAGGTAAAGTCGTAGTATAGTTCTTGGGACAGAATGTATCAAACCCTGTTCGATTGAGTGTAGTGTAGATAAACTGTGAGAAGTCTTCATAATAAGTTCCATTAGGGAATGTGACACTAGCTTGAAAGCTGTACCACGAGTCTACTTGTGTCCAAACAAACCGTATTGGGTATATTTTTCCTCCTGTCATATTAAAGACTCGGTAATAATTATGCCACCAGCCGCCGCGGTCATACCCTATGTATGCTGATTGGGCAATATCTGTATCATTTTCAAATGTGGGTTCGCCAACGTTACAGCAGTGATCGCCTTCCCCAATCTGAATTCCACCCACATCATCAGCGTATAGAGTAAAGTTGTAGCCACCTGTTAGCGGTGCAAGAAAATACCCTGTCATATCCACTGTAAAATTGCTTAAAGTAATATTAACGCCATAAATCATCCCCATTTGTCCATTTGTAGCATCTTCTGTAGGTACGTTGACGTTAGTCACCGGCTCTGGAGCTTGTTGATATAACCCAAATTGTTCGAAACCGTCAACCAGAAAATCATCATTATCAAGATAGGACCAGTCATAGTGAGGATAGTTCCAAAAGGTTGCTTCCAGTCCCGGTGTACCATACACTTTCGGTAACGGACAGCCCCATTGATCTGCAGAAGCTAACTTTGTAGCAACCACGAACACAAATAATGTACAGGGTAGATTTGGCACATTGAAATACATTAAACACAATAATTGTATTTGTACTCATCATAGAAAGTATGTATTTGTTTATATACGCATGCACACTTCTGTTCATAGACGAGCCTCGTGTATGGATTATGTAAATTGATTGCGCGGTGTATGCACCTCATTATACTACCTCAACCCTTCTGTACGTACTGCTTATTACTACTCATAGACAAATTATTCTTTCGTGTGCTTTCCACGATTATTCACCAATCATATGAGCATTTGAGAGCAGGCTGATTTTCTGCAAACTAGGGTATGTATTGTAATAGGAATAATAGCAAAATATTAGTATCTATATCCTCAGTATCTTAGTATATTTTATTCATAGTGATATATTTACTAACTTAGTTTATTATATTATATATAAACTAGCATATTTCTAAATGCCATATATCGTATCACATTTAGTTCAGTTCACAAGACTACTGCTTCGATCAGTTAGCATGTGTATGTTATATACAAGGAAACTCATATATACCTGCATACAATTTCCTATTCGACCCCAGTATATATATCGCATAAAATCACACTACCCAGATGTGTGCGTTTTTGGTAATATCCTGCAAATTTCTCGATTTTCTGATCATTTTCGAATAAAAAAGTAATTCTACAAATTTGCACATTCACCGGTATTTATGTCAGAAAAAAACCGTAAAAAGCAATTATTCTTATTATATTACTACAGTGGCTTTTATTCCAGTATTGATGTTAATCATTGCACGTGTTACCTAGTATGGTGGCATTTAATACTCGATAAGGTAATATTTTGACAAGTATTTGTGTTTTTTTTGAATACTAAATCATTCTATTTTTTGTTTTTAATATGTTGGTATGTTGATTTATTAGCTAAATTCAGCGCGACAGTTTAACCACGCGCGCACATATTCGAATTGTTTTTTATATATTACGTCATAGGACTACTGAATGATATGTAATCGTACACGCATATATTCAAAAAAAAATAACCAAATGTTCAGGCGCTGTTGTACTTTACCCTTCTCCATTCCTTTTGCTATAAAGACCAAGGAAATATACCACTGTAAAAATGCTGAAGATTAAAATCTGAATAATATCTATTTATGAAAATCATTCAATTAGTTATTTATATATTGATAATTGTCTTATATCTTAACCTATATAAAATTCTACTTTGTCCAGAAAACAAATAGTCTTTTCATGCACTCCAAAACATCGAAGACTTGCTGTCGCTTTTTGCACATTTTAAATCTATTGTATTCTTTTGCTTTAGAATAAAGTTACCCCTATCCTTATATGCATCTATTCTCGCCAAAGTATCCACCATATATATTGATTGATACATATATATTGTAGTGCAAAATTGGTTAATAGTCTTGCAGTATATGAACTATTTATTATTGTCCATTGTTATGATATTCCTTTTTTTTTTAATTATTTTATGTCTGCCATACGATATCGGCCAGGTATTGTCTAATTAACTCCAGTGGCGCAAATCATTGCATGCGTCATGGTCCCACTAAGTTAATAACCACGTGACCGTGGATCGTCTGTCTAGTACTCTTACAGGGTTATGGCTATTTGCCTCTTCTTTTTTGCTACTCTACAGCATAGTATCCTAGCAAGAAAGTGAGCTCCCCCTGCTGGTTATAAACTATGGGATGGTTCTATAATGAAGATAGTAGATATCGTATATCAACTAGTGATCTGGCATATTCCATACAATACTCTTGTGTGTGTAAAGATATACATTACCCTTGATATATTTCTTTTTTTTTTACATTCATATATAAGCGAATCATAATTTACTTGGTGCGCTTTTGCGGTTATATCGGATGTCACTTCCGCAACCAAAGTTTGGTACGTAATAGTTTAGAAGATATTAGAGCCTTATCCTGTTGCTAATTATAAAAACAGAGGATTGAAGCTACTAAACAAGATTGGGGTATAAGCAGGGACAAGCTCTCTCGATCACTATGAGCTGGTAGAGGTTACATATCAGTTTATTAGGTGTAAGTAATTACACTAAACAACAATATATCCGACTATATTGGTCGCTTCATGGGCTCAGCGACTATTTGACATGGTAAATGTATATCCATACATCTCATAATTCAGAATTAAATCCACATGTGCCGAAAACAACACAACAGCTCAAGTGTACCTCAGTTACGAACACTCAGCCCAATGAGTAAAGTATCCAATACAGCCACGGTGGGTACCGAAACACTCACCAGTTATTAATACGCGAGATAAATCAAATATAAAAAAGTTTCTTCACTACTGGAAGGTATCCGTTTCCTCCGAAAAATACACAAAATATCACACTCAACAAGAGTATTATCTTGCTCCGAAAATAGATATATATATATTTCTGAGAGTGTTGGGTTTAGAAACGGTGCTCCTCTCAGTATTAGAAGACATATAGAGAAGGATAAGGAACAGTCAAATTGTAAGCGTCAGTTGGTAAAGAAGGTGACGGCGAGGAATCTAAGAGTAATAAGTCTTCTCATTACGCCTGAGGAGGCAATTTCAGCAATAATATATTCTACTCATCCAAATGCTAGATCTTTACTGAGACTTTTTTCGCCAATTTTATGACCCCTTGCACACACTCCGCATCTTGTTCATTGCCATTACAGAACATTCAAAGTCCTGTGCCAAAACCAAATATATATGCTCCGCATCGATCTCTGGAAGGTTTCGGCAATACCAGCAAAATCAGTAGTCGTACTTATTATACGGCATGGGAATGAACGCACACATACCAATGCATATGGCAGTTATGAACCAGCTTCACCAGATAATCCCACAAGTTGGTTTCACACAGATGCACCAGATGCCCAAAATGAACCTAAATAAGATGGGAATGTGGCAAACTAGTAGCAGTAAGCTACTAGCTTTATATCGTATATATATTAAAATCATTCCATATTCGAAATTGCAACGCGAAATAGAAAGACGGAGTGTACTATGTTATTGCGACTGGTCTGGCATGTACTAGAATGGTTTAACTAAACATGCAGTGATACAATGTGAGCTAACTAATCTTTAACAATAAATTCACTTTGTGAGCGTGAGAGACTTAAATTTCTACTTGAATCATCTCTCCTCACTATATTACCCGTACGTATTACTTGGTACTACTCTCTCATCAACGAATGTGACCTCCTAATGCAGTTAGCATTTGAAGAAAACGGTTATGCTAAACCATAAAGAGTATGAATTTCTTCATTCTTGTCATATATAGTGAAGATTACATAGAGTATCAAGAAAGTAAACTTCCGGTTGAGTAAAGAATACTTATATAGTCGGGCCAGTAAAAATCATTTGTATATTTTCTAAAAATCTTAGATAAATTAACGTCAGGAATTAAGAAGAAGCTTATCCCCTTACATTAAGTCTGGAATGTGCCAAGTGAGGTGAGTTATTATTACGTGTGGCGAATAATTGGCACCAAAAGTTGGATTAAATAGTAGGAATATACAATAAACACACTGGAAATTTCCGTTTTTTTTTTGGGTAATATCGTTTTATCTCCCTGCTATAGTCTGATGCATGCATGTAAAGCATTGTTCAAGTTTGACCTAGAATTTGTAGATATTTTAAGTGATTTATTTAATAAAGCATATAATTATGTATTGGGGTAGTTACTTCACTTTGGTATTCAAAATTTTACATATATACCTAACTTTTAATGTTTACATACTCCGATACCATATGTTTATAATGTCGAGTATAGCACAAAGATATAACACGTAGAACACACATGCGGGTAGATTCATATATAATAGTACTTCAAATAAGCTATCAATGCCTTCGATCTAGCTGATATCTCATATATTATATTTGAGAAGTATCAATTCTTTTAGAGATCAATTGACTCTGTAGCTATCACATCTTACCACCACATACTATTAACACTATGCTATCAGTTGATATATCATAGCAATAAACGTTAGACTAAATTCTAAGAATAATGAAATGAAAGCCATAGTATCAAGCTCCTGAAAACTGAAAATACTGCAAATGCAAAATATTCTAATGGTATTCTCCAATTAATGTCAAAATACTATTTATACTACCACATTAGCCTGAAACTACCTTCCAAATTCCATACCGGGATGTATATCATTATGTGTATAATTAAATCGCTCGGAATAGCATAGCTCATACTTATCATAAATGCTTATCATTTGCTATTTAAACTAAAAAATAATTCTATATAACCAATTCCACCTTCATCGGTTTTAATGCTTGAACCTGAAATTTTATACTGTGTGTAACTTAATAAGTAAATGCTTTTAGGAGCAGACTACAAAGTGAAGCCATATCATTACTATCTGATATGTTCCTTCATCTGATAAGAATCTTCAGAACATCCGTGACCTTACATAATAGCATTATATTAAACGTGTCTCTCTAGAATAGTTCTAAATTATCTACTTCTATAACCTGTTCCTATTGAATTTCTTACACTATATTCATTCATCTTGTGTTGAAGAATATCGACTTACTTCACTTCACCTGACATTTAAACTTCCACCGATATTAGTAATACGGTGAGCTTGCTTGCCCTACTAGTTATACCCCTAATATAGTTTAGTAGCATAAAGCCTTCAATTCTTAAGCCCAGAATAAACAGGATAAATATAAATTAGCATCAGTATTATGCCTCATGGTCTTAGTAGGTGGCATGAATTCTGGCATATCTAGCAAGCATGACGCCGCTTATCTGGCAATTTTGGCAGTAACGCTAGTAGCCATGAGTAGAAATTTACGAAATATAAACAATTCGAATTATGAAAATCTTGGATTTAAAATTCCTTAATATATCTTATTGCTGCCATAAACTAATATAGGAAAGCTCGCTAACTGTGTAATTGGATTGTTCGTGCACCAACTGACAGAGCACACGAAGTTGTCAATCATATAAACATATGTGATTACACAACGGAAATCATTAGTCTTATTTTGGCATGCACTTATCATCTGTAGCAGGTTTATTTACGACTGACAACTTAGAACATAAGCAGCCAATGTATTCCCAGATTAAATGTAAGTTATATATCTAAGCGAATATAGATGTGTGTTAGAGACTGTTATATGTGACATAATAAACTATCTATCCATAGTGATAATTGTATGTAAGTAGCTATGAAATAAGAATAGAACATTTACAACTTCATGAAGCAAAGATGCATAGGCTTCAATCTGACGATAACCCATTTCCTGCTGAATAGTGTTGCCTCGGACAGCTTCGAGTATGAATAAATACGTGGAGAGGAACTGTGGTCATGTTTTACGGTATAGGACATATATTCCTGGTTTAGTCTCTAACAATATTGGCGTATTTCCCGATGCGTACATAACCCATCCTAAAATTACTGCGTTCTACTCGAATGATTAACAAATTTGAAAGTACATGATTCGGTTAACCTGTGCATACCTAGTGTGTATTCTACATTAATTGTACTACAAAGAGTATCTACTCAGCATTCTAATGTCTAATATATATCCCACCAATTTAAACAGTTTTACTTATTATTCACCCTTTTCGACACAGATATATATGACTATTTTTAGATCATATATTTTTAGCGGTGCAACATAGCTACACTCCTAGGACGGACAGAAGTGTTAATTGGGAAATTATGATACTTGACCTAACCCCGGTATTCCCTATTTAGGATGTGCCCCTGAAGTATATAAGGAGAGAGACGGGAGGAATTGTACACACCTTCATCACACCATTTCTTCCTGAAAAAAAGGTGAAAATCTCCACTCAATCTTTAGGGATGACAGCGGGAACGAGATGGCTCATACCCCCAGGTTCTACACTAACATTCATTGGATGATACTGATCTCCATGCATGCCCGAGTAGTAACAAGGGTCGGGGTCGCTATACTCGGCAAACAAGCCAATGACAATTTGTTGGTTATATAGTAGTTTTGCGTATTTTTGCCGCACGCTTGCCTTTAGGATAGGCATGAAGACGAGCCCAAAAAAAGAAAAAAAAAAGACAAAAAAAAAGAAAGTCAACAAAAAATCAAAAAAATCAAAAAAGAACAAAAAAAAATACCAGACCAAGAGTCTCTTATGTAGTAGTAACCAGCGTTACTTTGGCGCGAACTTGCTCTTAGTATGGGTAAAAAAACAAATCAAAGAAGGCCAGTATACCGAAGAAAACAAAATTGCCCAGTGCCACACCAGGATTGACGAGAACCTCAGCTGAATTTGCTAGCAATTCGCTTAGAGGAATGGACACTATTGGGATTAGGAATATCAGGTTTGGCCATAGCCTTGACGAAGAAGGAACAAGATTGGATTGCAGCCTTAGAAAAAACATGCTCCAGTTTCTAGGCTCCCTCTTGTTCGAGTATGTAGTAGACAGCGTTGCTTTGGCGCGAACTTGCTTTTAGTATGGGTAAAAAAACAAATCAAAGAAGGACCGAAGGAGTATACCAAGGAAGAGAAAATTGCCCAGTGTCACAACAGGATTGACGAGAACCTCAGCTGAATTTGCTAGCAATTCGCTTAGAGGAGTGGACACTATTGGGATTAGGAATATCAGGTTTGGCCATAACCTTGGGAATAGAAACGACAAGATCGTATGGGGCCTGGGAGGAACAGTCGTAAGTTTCTCGGCCCTCTTGTAACTGCCAGTGGGCACAGGAATACCAGGTTTGGTGATTACCTGAGGAATGAAAGACAAGATGGAGTCTGGGAGGAAATAGTCGTAAGTTTCTCGGTTCTCTCTTGCAACTGCCAGTGGGCACAGGAATATCAAGTTTGGCCATAACCTTGGGAATGGAAATGACAAGATCGTATGGGGCCTGGGTGGAACAGTCGTAAATTTCCCGGCCCTCTCTTGCATGTGCCAATGTGTGTCCGCCGAATTCCCCAAGTGCACTGCACATAAGTTTCACACAAATGCTGACACTAGTAGCATCACCAACAACATCCACTTTGAATAACGGTTGCATTGACTCTACTGCTGTCATTGAGAAGCTACCAGTACTTTATGCACAGCCAATGACCCTTGGACTGGTAGCTACACCACCGGTATGACCAAAACTATCCCGTCACATTCGTAATGAGCATGGTCACCTTTGTAGATGAGTTTACTCCTACTAGTTCTTTAATACCAAGCCTTGGACTGAAAGCTACACTACAGATGCCACTGAGACTCGACCTGTCACATTCTCTAACGGCTCTGTGGGCTCCACTAAATTCGCTTAGGAGCTTACCCCGACTAGCACTTTGGGTACACTTAATGAGCCATAAGCTGGTAGCTAAATGACTGACACTGCCACCACTAGTGCTATCACTTTCAATAATGGAACCTATACCTCTTTACTACGACAAGTGCTGTCACAGTAGTGTTGTTATTACTTTTGTAGAGGGACTGACTCCTACCAGTACTTTTCACACAACAATGGACCGACAGCTACACGGCTGGTAATTTTCTACCAATGCTATCACCTTCAATAATGGCAGCATCGACACCACTACTTTCGTCTAGGAGCTTGCCCTACCAGCGCTTGGGGATATAGCAACTGTGTTTGGACCGGTAATTACACTACTGCTTACCACCAGTGCTAACAGTCTCAATAAGGTAGCGGAGACCCCACCACTTTTGTTGAGAAGTTTACCCCTACTTAGCGCTTTGAGAGCAACAACTGTAGCCTTGTGCTGGCAGCTAAACAACTGCTTCTACTACAAGTGATACCACTTTGAATTGCGGCACCGTTACCTCTACTACTTTGATAGAGGTGTCGACTCCTACCAGTACTTTGCACACAACTACCGAGCTTTGGACCGGAAGCTAAATCACTGAAATCACCAAGACCATATCCGTCTCAGTCTCGATGGTAGCGCTGGTTTTTCCACATTCGTTGAGAAGCTTACGCCAACCAGCGTTTTGAACACAATCCCGAGCCTTGGGCTGACATTTGCACTACTACTACCACCACCCTGCAACTGGCACAGTTGCTATTAACGTATTTGACTTGATGCATTATCATCTATGCTGCCACTGTGGAAGTGTTGATACCCAGCAATGGTGTTCTTGCTGCGATTACTGAGCTAAGATATTGTATTCCACTGAAATTGGTATTATTAGGACGACCACGCATTGATGAATTAGTATATACACCATTACCACCACCAACGCTACTGCTGCTACTGCTAATGGTGTATTGTTATTTCCGCCATCACCGTGGAGGTGGTTATCCCGTCTAACAATAATATTCTCAACATGGTCAGTGAGTCCTGGATTGGTGCGATCACCACCACTGCTATTGAAAATGGTACGGTAATTAGCGGTAATTAGCAGTGGTAATAATATTCCTGTAACCACTGTGAATGTAGTGACTCCTACCAGCGCTTTGTGTACAATCAGTGAGCCTTGGACTGGAAGCTACACTACTGACATTACCTTGACTATACTGTCACATTCCCGAACAGTGGCAGAAGTAGTTGGTTCTACAACCTTCGTTGAAAAGATTACTCCTATCAGTTGTCTGTGCACAACTCCTGATCCATGAACGGAGAAGCTACACCACTGATGTCACGAAGACTGCTACTGTCAATTTCGCAAATGGTAGAGCTAGTTCTACCATTTTAGTGAATTCACTTCTACTGATTCTTTCTTTGAGTATAACTATTGAGGCTCATACTACTGCTACTACCACATGAAGTGCTGTCTCTTTGAATAGCTTTAGGGTAGCCTACCATCTTCGTAGAGGTATTCACACCTACCAGTGCTTTGCACACAACTGCCGAGCCTTAGACTGGTAGCTACACGACTGATATCGCGAGGACCACATCAATCACATTCTCGAACTGTAGCAGCTTGACTTTCGTTATTGAGGAGCTTACTCCTCATTTAGGTGCTTTATACAAAACTACTGAGCCTTGGACCGGAAGCTATAAACTGGTATCATCATGATCGTACCCGTCGCATTCTATTACGGCAGTGTGTACTATCATCCGAGAATACTCTGCAAAATATGAGATGTACATTGTTGTTATCTCAGCCTTCTAGGCGTACATATTATTCTATTGTGCTTAAGCTGGCTAAACTTGGAATCTACTCTACTTTTAAAAATTGCTACAGAAACACAGTAATGATGACGACTCTGCTCTAAATCCCATAATCAGTGGTGATAGTAATTCCACTTTTGGTTATATGGATGCGAACTCTATGCTCAAAGCGATCTTGGACCGATCAATGACTTTAGCAAGAATATCAATCGCCACCTGTGGGTGACTTCCTTCACTCACCTTGATTCTGCTACCAGTGGAACTTGAAGAGCACCAATTTGTGCGTTAGGGATAACCTTACTTAGTTTAACCGAGTTAATGAGAGCCAATTCAAGACGGCTTAACTCGGTAGTACTCATGTTAGCCAAAATATCAATTAAAAAGCTCATTCAGAAGTCTGTAACTGTCGACAATGGCACAAAATTTTGCCAGTCGCCCAGACACTTTAACCACCAGATCCTGTTCTAGTGGGTCCTGTAAGTTGTACAGGACCAATACTAATCGAAAATTGGTTTTAAACTCGCTCTGATTGGCTTTTTATTTGTTATTTCTTATTTGTTGTGGTACTCAGGAAATTATGAGGCGTCATACTACAAGTGTAGACCTGAGTTGGTACCTAGGCGGATGTGACCACCATCCTATCTCTACCATTTGAGATTAAACCATTTCTACTTGCATCCTGAAGCTCTGCAAAAACAGGGAAATTGACACCACTGGTACTAATAATTCGATTCGCAATATTGTTAGTTAAAGGGTTGCAATGAAAATCATCCGATATCCAAGAAAAAGTGCCTGTTGACCTGGTATGAGACACCCAACAGTTTGAGGAATTCACAAGCACATACCTCATTAGTTTCAGAGAAAACATAACTGGATAAAAAAAACTGTCAACTGCCGTTATTCAGGGTTATTTTGCCAAAGTGCGTGCTGAGTATACTACAGCATTATTCACCTGTACAGTGAGACTAATTGAAGCAGTGATGTCGGTTCTAGCAGATATTACGGATATAGTAGATCAGGAGCTGAACTGAGTGATGGTGAGTGTATCCATGTCGTAGTAGGTGCTATTACCTGAAGATACAGAAGGAGCTTCAACAACTACAGTAATACCAGGAATCTCTGGTCATTATTAGATATCACGTCAGCCTGGTGTAAGTAGACATGACGTGACAACACCAGTCCAAGAAATAACCACGGTGGTGTTAATATCAGTACCAGGTGTTAATGCTACCTCTGTTACTTTTTTAGTTCTGCACAGGAACCTTTCTTAGCCTCATACCGGTGTCAGTGCAGGCTGGCATGAAAGCACCAATCCGAGGTCTCGGTGGTGATAGATTCGTTAAACTGAGCTTAAAAATAACACAGTAATGACGTGAAAAGCCACTTTATTTTCCATTAAATTGCTTTGTGCGTAGTTCCGGTAGTGATGTACTACCCGGACTAAGGCACCATTGTAACAATACCATTGATAAGTATCTCAACTATCACATAATAGCCATGCGATATCATACGAAATCCCCAATTTTGCCAGCTATAGGAACGTATTTCCGTGTTTTTTCCTTTGTCATTCCTCTCTATCAAGTCAACTCTGAGTGTATGCATCTTTGGATTCACGCCCATGGTCTAACTCGTGATATATCATGATTTGCTCTAATTTTAGCGAAACTTTCCATAAATAGAGACACAAATTTCACCTGGATTCATTCCGATTGGTGATTGACGTGGTACAACTTTCCTCTTTCCCGGTTAAGACAGATGCTTCCTATTAGTTACAGAAGATAACGAGACTCTGTATCGTTGAGCCTCTTCTAAGCTGATAAGAGTGATGATGATGATAATACCTTCAAATGACAAGTAAATGCTCGAACAGCCTCATAATAATCTAGCTTGTCTTTGTCACACCCTCACTTAACTTCTGAGATCATGTCAACAGCCCGTCTACTTTTCTATGAGATAGAAGCCACATGTGTGAAAATTCTTATCTGTAAGTACTTTCAACTTGATTCCTACGTATACACCTAGAAAGACTACCTATTGCCGATACTGTTCTCGCCTGGCCTTCCTCTTTCCAAATATGGACCCGGTTTCCACCTCCTGCACGTATGCGTTAACAATATGGCTCTCCGATTTCACAAACTCTGCATGGTTTCGTGTTTATGCATCTATTGAAAAACATTTCTGACGCTAAAAAGTTGGTTTAGTCTGGCATCTTCCTGGATTAGAATGCATGTTACAATTCATGGTTCATGACCATTTCCTAGTACCATCATCGTGGAATTTAACTAAGTGGTCCACAGTAAGTTGTTTTTACATACAGGGCCTAAAATATATGGAGCACAGCCTGGGGCTTAATTCTAAACATCATTCAAGGCCTACCACCTGACTCTGGGGATTTTTTTTGTCGATATAGCTGACAAGTACAATTTTAGTACATCAACCAAGAATTTAACTCGGATGAACAGATGTAAAGTTCAGAAGAAACTAAGGTGGGTATACTTACGGAGACTTTCTACAAGAAATAGGGGATTTTATAGCCCATCGAGAATCTAAACATGAGAAAAGAGCTTTTCAAAGTATTCATGAAATTGAACTTCGAACTCTAGTCAATTCTCTCACCTAGGGGAAATCTATCAGTAGCACTCCTGTACAAATTGGCGAAAGCTAAAATGTGATCCGAAGTATCTTATAAACAGATTCTCAGTTGGGCTGGCGCCTAAATGACAAACCAAAAGTATATAGCCCCATTAGGGACTGAGGATTCACCTCGAAGTCAAAAAAAACAACTAGCCAGATACAAATTAACCACTGCTTTAATGTAAACAATCAAGATGACGTTTTAGCAAAGCCACCATATACAGAAGAAGCCAAAACCAAAAAGAGTGGGTTAATTAAATTCTACCACCCCTCCGTGGAAAGAATATTTCATAACTTTGTTATTTAAACCAACCTCATCATTGTACCAGCCATCCGTTATAAATTAACACATTAGTTGAACTATTAATTGGATTGCTGGAAGTCTCTTGTCAGGCGTAACATGACTAGCAAGGACACCTGGGCCATGCCCTGACTTCTGTATATCAAGTCTTGAATAATACTGCTTTAAGCTTTGACGGGGGTGTCTCATGTGATACACCCTCACAGAAAGATCGTGGGAAGATCCAGTGCATAGTTCACCTTTTTTGTTGCTATTAGGCTAAAGCCGGAAATAGTCGATTCAAGTGGGATTAAGTTCCCAGTTAGCACTATTTACTGAACCCATCAACAGCTAAGTATAAGATGCTTACTCTCTTCAATGATTGATAGCCAATGGGCTAATCGAACTGCCCTCTACGGGGTACGAGCAGGTTGCAAGGGGAATCTTGTGATTGGTTGGGTTAGGTGATAGTATAAGTTGCTTTCATTGGATGCGCATGAGTTCGAGTGTACGTAGTTTTTGAGAATGATCTAGAAACGAAAACAGTCTAGGCAGTACTTTGTGAAAATGCATTTAAAGGATGAGATGGGAGCACGAGGAAAATCCCACTATTTGACATGATACACATACTATATACCTTTTGGTGCCTGCAACCCCACAGTAGAAAAGCCGCAGCACGTTAAGATGCGTGGGTTTACCAAAAATGAGTAATTTGACTTTGGTGACCTTATGCCAACTTGATATGATCATTTCAGTGAGCCGATGGGTCATATAACACACATTCGTTTTTAAGATAACCTCAAAACCAATTTATGCCGATAGTTCGAAAACCAAAAAAATAAGAGTTTGAATTTTTGAGCTAAACAATGCAAAAAGATGCCATTCAGATGGTTGCAACTGATACATATGATGCATCTCTCATGTTCTTGTTAACAAAGAATACCTTTTGTCTCGCTTTGCCTTGGTGAGAACAGAGTTATAACGACAATGGTGAATTGAGACTCCTGGTTAAAAGCAGAAGTTGTTTTTTGAAGTCTAGTGTACTCGTGGCTGTAGTATCAATACGACAAGAACAATAAAAAACATACTAGGTGATGCCACAAGTAGCTTGGCCTTGGGATACTTTAACAGGGAATTACATGTTGCAACAACATAAAGTGAGTATAGAAACACTAAAAGCCCATTGGGTAAGAAGCTCGCGCGACTACAATGAGAGAAATACTAGCAGAACAAGGTGGGTGCAAAGGCCCACACTTCCGCACCATGGCAGTGACATCTCGACAAGACAGTTTGTTTGCTCGGAGTGGCATCGTTAATTGGAACTTCACAAGAGACAGTAATGGCATCCATAATAAAATTGGCAATGCAAGGAACGTTGCAACTACGAAAACATAATCATAAGCACTTGAAACACAACAATGAGGCTTACAATCGATATTTGAGAAATATCATTTAAAAAAAATCTATAAGATGTACTAATCAAAACTAAAGTTTAAATCTGAAGAGGGTATCAAATTACTAGGAATGGTAACACTCCAACAAGTAAGTAACCGATCTTTCCCAGTTTGGGAGATGTAGCCTTATTAACTGCGGGAATACTGGTAGCAGAAGACAGTGGAGGACCAAACTCCGAGGAAGATGCCACAGTACTAGCAGTTACAGTACCAACTGTGGATGAGCTCGCAGTACTAATGTGGGCGCTATCCGACTCAGTGGGCTGAGGGTTCACGGAGACAGATGACTCGGCTGTGGGCAAGCTGACGACAGCGCCAGTGGAGGTAGAAAGTGAAGATGTAAACGCATTCTCTGAGCTTGTAGCACCGCCGCTGTGGACTGTATTCGGTGATGAGCCAGCCTGAGATGTGGAGCTCAATTCACCAGAGGTGTGCACAAACGATGACTGGCTTCCGCTGTTTCGACCTGAAGAGGGGCTCGGAAGAGTACCAGTAGAAGTGGTATCCGTAACAGTGGTCTGCGAATAGGAACTTTCAGCTAAACCTGAACTGTGAGTGGACTGAACTTCGAATGTGGGGTTTGGCTCACTAGTGGTGGCCACAGGAGATGGGCTGTCTGTATAACCGCCCGATTGAGTACCCAGAACTGTACCAGCTGAAGAACCACCAAGAGGAGAGGGCTGTGAGGAAGATGAACCACTAGTTGACTCCGTCGTAGAAGTAGAGGTAAATCTGGATGCAGAGTGTGACAAGCTGCTGCCTGAAGTAGTGCGCATATTTGATGAATGAATCGCTGGAGCAGATTCGGAGCTACTATCAGAACCACTAGGCCCGTTGGCATCACTGGCCGAAGCACTCACACCGGTGGGACCCGAGGACATCGATTGACCAGAGGTGGTAGAAACAACAGTGTATGGGGCGGAAGAGCCAACGGTGCTATCAGGAACGCTACGAGTCAGCGCTGTGGGCGTCAGTGGCATAGTACTTAAGGAGGGCGGAATCAGAACAACAACCGTATTCTCCGTAACATTACCTGAGGTAGAAGCCGGCACTGACAACGTAGATGTGAATGAACTATCCCAAGTAGAGGTAACAGTAGCATCAACCGTGGACACCCAAGTAGGTTTAGACCAGTTAGGAGCAGCACTATTCGTCGAACTCAAACTAGACGAAGTTGAACAAGGAACCCACTGCGTTACAGTACTGACAGGTCTCCCATTAGAGGAAACAGTCGACCGGCTACAGGTGTAAGCGACTATAGTGCTAGTAACATATCTTGTAACGATACCATTACTAGTGACAGTTTCAGTACAAGGAACAGTAGAAGTCCTGACAACTTCAGTGGGAGTGAATTTATCCACAATACTGGACGAAGACACCTGGCCGTTTGTTAAAGTGGATGTAACAGCAATCGTGGTCTCCGACGCAGAAACACCACTCCAAGGAATAGTGGCAGTGCTCAGAACATTGGTAGGAGTAAGGACTTCAACAATACTGGAGGTGGTTACTTCACCGTTAGACAGAGTGGACGTCACAGGAACTGTAGTTTCTGAGGTAGTCGTGCCAGTCCAAGACAGCGTAGAAGTACTCAAAACTTTAGTAGGAGTGAGGACTTCAACAATACTGGAGGTGGTTACTTCACCGTTAGACAGAGTAGACGTGACAGGAACCGTGGTTTCTGAGGTACTCGTGCCAGTCCAAGACAGCGTAGAAGTACTCAAAACGTTAGTAGGAGTGAGGACTTCAACGACGCTCGAGGTAGTGACCTGACCGTTCGAGAGAGTGGTCGTCACAGCAACCGTGGTTTCTGAGGTAGTCGTGCCAGTCCAAGACTGCGTAGAAGTACTCAAACCGTTGGTAGGAGTGAGGACTTCAACAATACTGGAGGTGGTTACTTCACCGTTAGACAAAGTGGAAGTCACAGGAACCGTGCTTGCTGAGGTAGTCGTGCCAGTCCAAGACAGCGTAGAAGTACTCAAAACGTTGGTAGGAGTGAGGACATCAACAATACTGGAGGTGGTTACTTCACCGTTAGACAAAGTGGTTGTCACAGGAACCGTGGTCTCCGATGTGGTAGTACCGTTGTAAGGCAGAGTGATAGTGCTCAACGCGTGAGTAGGAGTGAACACCTCAACGACGCTCGAGGTAGTGACCTGACCGTTCGAGAGAGTGGTCGTCACAGGAACTGTAGTTTCTGAGGTAGTCGTGCCAGTCCAAGACAGCGTAGAAGTACTCAAAACGTTACTAGGAGTGAGGACTTCAACAATACTGGAGGTGGTTACTTCACCGTTAGACAGAGTGGACGTGACAGGAACCGTGGTTTCTGAGGTAGTCGTGCCAGTCCAAGACAGCGTAGAAGTACTCAAAACGTTAGTAGGAGTGAGGACTTCAACAATACTAGAGGTCGTTACTTCACCGTTAGACAGAGTGGACGTCACAGGAACCGTGGTTTCTGAGGTAGTCGTGCCAGTCCAAGACAGCGTAGAAGTACTCAAAACGTTGGTAGGAGTGAGGACTTCAACAATACTGGATGTGGTTAATTCACCGTTCGACAGAGTGGTAGTCACAGGAGCCGTAGTCTCTGAAGTGCTAGTACCGTCGTAGGGCATAGTAGCAGTGCTCAACGCGTGGGTAGGAGTGAACACCTCCACGATGCTCGAAGTGGTTAATTCACCGTTCGACAGAGTGGTAGTCACAGGTTCAGTGGTCTCTGAAGTGGTGCTACCATTGTAGGGCATAGTAGTAGTGCTCAACGCGTGGGTAGGAGTGAACACCTCCACGATGCTAGACGTGGTGACCTGACCGTTCGACAGAGTGGTAGTCACAGGTGCAGTGGACTCCGAAGTGGTAGTACCGTTGTAGGGCAGAGTGGTGGTGCTCAACGCCTGGGTAGGAGTGAATACCTCCACGATGCTCGAAGTGGTGACCTGACCGTTCGACAGAGTGGACGTCACAGGAGCAGTAGTCTCCGAATTGGTAGTACCGTTGTAAGGCAGAGTGGTTGTGCTCAACGCCTGAGTAGGAGTGAACACCTCCACGATGCTCGAAGTGGTGACCTGACCGTTCGACAGAGTGGAAGTCACAGGAGCAGTAGTCTCCGAAGTGGTGCTACCGTTGTAAGGCATAGTGGTTGTGCTCAAGGCCTGAGTAGGAGTGAACACCTCAACAATGCTAGAAGTGGTGACCTGACCGTTCGACAGAGTGGTAGTCACAGGTGCAGTAGTCTCCGAAGTGGTGCTACCGTTGTAAGGCATAGTGGTTGTGCTCAAGGCCTGAGTAGGAGTGAACACTTCCACAATGCTCGAAGTGGTGACCTTACCGTTCGACAGAGTGGTAGTCACAGGAGCAGTAGTCTCCGATGTGGTAGTACCATTGTAAGGCATAGTGGTGGTGCTCAACGCATGAGTAGGAGTGAACACCTCCACGATGCTCGAAGTGGTGAGCTTACCGTTCGACAGAGTAGAGGTAACTGCAGCAGTAGTCTCCGAAGTGGTGCTACCGTTGTAAGGCATAGTGGTGGTGCTCAAGTCCTGAGTAGGAGTGAACACCTCCACGATGCTAGAAGTGGTGAGCTTACCATTGGGGAGAGTGGACGTCACAGGAGCAGTGGACTCCGAAGTGGTAGTACCGTTGTAAGGCAGAGTGGTGGTGCTCAACGCGTGAGTAGGAGTGAACACCTCCACGATGCTCGAAGTGGTGACTTGACCGTTCGACAGAGTGGAAGTCACAGGAGCAGTAGTCTCTGAAGTGGTGCTACCGTTGTAGGGCACAGTAGTAGTGCTCAACGCGTGAGTAGGAGTGAACACTTCAACAATGCTCGAAGTGGTGACCTGACCGTTCGGCAGAGTGGACGTCACAGGAGCAGTAGTCTCTGAAGTGGTGCTACCGTTGTAAGGCATAGTGGTTGTGCTCAAGGCCTGAGTAGGAGTGAACACTTCCACAATGCTCGAAGTGGTGACCTTACCGTTCGACAGAGTGGTAGTCACAGGAGCAGTAGTCTCCGATGTGGTAGTACCATTGTAGGGCAGAGTGGTGGTGCTCAACGCGTGGGTAGGAGTGAAAACCTCCACGATGCTCGAAGTGGTGAGCTTACCGTTCGACAGAGTAGAGGTAACTGCAGCAGTAGTCTCCGAAGTGGTGCTACCGTTGTAAGGCATAGTGGTGGTGCTCAAGGCCTGAGTAGGAGTGAACACCTCCACGATGCTAGAAGTGGTGACCTTACCGTTCGACAGAGTGGTAGTCACAGGAGCAGTAGTCTCCGATGTGGTAGTACCATTGTAAGGCATAGTGGTGGTGC
>JAKTRX010000064.1:0-17331 GCA_030579915.1 Starmerella bombi
ATGCTCCAGTTTCTAGGCTCTCTCTTGTTCGAGTATGTAGTAGACAGCGTTGCTTTGGCGCGAACTTGCTTTTAGTATGGGTAAAAAAACAAATCAAAGAAGGACCGAAGGAGTATACCAAGGAAGAGAAAATTGCCCAGTGCCACACCAGGATTGACGAGAAGAAACCTCAGCTGAATTTGCTAGCAATTCGCTTCGAGGAATGGACACTATTGGGAATAGGAACATCAGGTTTGGCCATAACCTTGGGAATAGAAAGGATAAGATCGTATGGAGCCTGGGAGGAACCGTCGTAAGTTTCTCGGCCCTCTCTTGCAACTGCCAGTGGGCACAGGAATATCAGGTTTGGACATAACCTTTGGAATAGAAAGGACAACATAAGACGGTGCCTTGGAAGAAACGGTACCCGGTTCCTCGGCCGTGTCTCTTATAACCGCCGATAGGCATAGGAATATCAGTTTTGACGATAACCTTGGTAAAAGGAAGGACAAGATAAGATTGCAGCCTCGGACGAAACAGCCCCAGTTTTTCGGCTCTCTCTTGTGAATGCCCATGTTTGTTCAGTGGAACTTTCCAAGTGCACCGCACACACCGAAGCTGATGCAATAGATTCACTAATATTATTCACTTTGAATAACGGCCGCATTGACTCTACTGCTGTCATTGCAAAAATGAATCCCATCAGTGCTTTTCGCGCAACCAACGGACCATGAACTGGTAGCTACAACACTGGTATCACCAAACCTGCCCTGTTGCATTCGCAATGAGCATGACCATCTTCGTAGACGAGCTTGCTCCCACTAGTGCTTTTTGCCTTGGACCAAAGGCTATACTATTGATATCACCAAGACTCCATCCGTCATATTCTCTATCGACAGTGTGGCATTCACAATCTTCGTTAAGGTGCTCACCCTAACCAAGCTTCGATAACACTTACTGAACCTGAGCCACCAGCTGCATGACTGATATTACCTCCACCACTATCATCACTCTCAAAAATGGAACCTACACACCTGCTGTTACCACAACAGGTTCTATTACCTTGAATAAACGGTAGCGTTGGATCTACTACTTTTGTAGAGGTGACGACTTCTTGTAGTGCTTTGCACACAACCACTAGTCCTTGAACTTGTAGACACGGTACTGATGTCACCTAGACTATACCCGTCACAATCTCGAACGGTAGAATTGGTGTTTCCACATTCGTTGGGAAACTTCCGTCAGCATTTTTGACACATCCACCGACCGAGCCTTGGACTGGTATGCTACAAGCACTCAGAATTATGGTGCTGCTATATTTGACATGGTACTATTATTCCCACCACCACCGTGGGGATGTTGACATTGTCTAGCAATGGTCTTCTTACCACCGCCAACCGTGAACCGGCAGGGTTGCCACGGCCACTGTTGAAAATGGTGCAGCTACTAGGAATGACTTCGTGGCCCCGGTAACCACTGTAGAGGTGGTTGCCTCTATAGGAGATCTGAGTGCAACTACTGAGCCAGTTGCAGCAAGCTACGCTAATAATGCCACCAATATTCTACCTGTCACATTCTCTAACGGTAGTGTGGGCTCAACAGCCTTCGTCAAGGTGCTCACCCAACCAGCACTTTGAGTACACTGACTGAGCCTTGAACCGGTAGCTACATGATTGATACTACCAACACCAGTATTACTCTCAATAATGGAACCTACACTACTGCTGTTACCTCAACAAGTTCTATCACTTTGAATAACTTCTGTAGAGATGTTGACTCCTTGCTGTGCATTGCACACAACTTGGACTGGGAGCTACATCACTGATATGATCTAGACTGCACGCGTCACATTCTCGAACGGTAGCATTGGGTTTTCCATATTAGTTGAGATGATTACACCAGCCGTAATTTTTGAGCACACCCACTGACCTTTGACTGGTGCATTCACCACAACTACTACTGCCTCGGTCACTGAGACTTGGAGTTGTGCTTTCACTACTGTCAACACCCAGACAGGTGCTGCTACTTCTAACGGTACTGTTATTGCTACTAATGGCACCGTAATCGCTGCCAACACCATTGGGGTGTGTACTCCCTGTATGAATTGCATTTCAACCACAGTTTCTGAGCCGGACTGGAGTGCTACCCACCACAACCACTGAAACTGATGCCGATACTGTTATTACTGTTACTAACGTTGAGATGTTGACTTCATCTATGGACAGTAACTTACTACAGCCCCGGAGCCATAGACTGGTTTTGTCCACCACCACTACTGACACTGGTAATAATACTGTAATTGTGGCACCACCGTGGAGGCACTGAGCCCATACAGAAATAGTATTTTTACGACGGTTTTGGGGCCCGGGACAAGTGCGATCACGACTACTAAGTGTGATATTGTTAGTGAAAATGGTACTACCACGTTCGAAGTTCTGACCCCGTCTAGTACCAGTGTTCTTACAACGGTTACTAAACCTTTCATTGGGGCTACGGAGACAGGTGCAGTTCTACCAACAGAACTGTCGCGCCTATTACTACTGTGGAAGCACTGATCCCATCTAACGCACCATTATTACTGCTGTCACTGAACCTTGTACTGGTACTTTTATTAGCGTTACTACTGAGACCAGGGCCATCAGTAGCAATGATACCATTGTGCCACTCCCAGTGTGGAAGTACTGACCATGTTCAGCGCTGAAATTCTTATCACGTTCACTAAGCCCAGGACCGACGCGATTACCACCACCACTACTGTAGAAAATGGTGCAGTTGCTAGGAATTGCAATGTGGTACCTGAACCCCCTGTCGAGGTGTTGACCCCTACCGGCACTTTGTATACAATTAAGGAGCTTAGTTACACCAATGGTACTAAAAAGACCATACCCGCTTCGTTCTCGACCGGTGGCATGGGCTCTAAAACGCTCATTAAAGTGCTTATCCCTACAGGTTCTTTGAGTACAAGTACCGAGCATTGGACTGGAAGCTATACCACTGATGTCATACGACTGCTACTATCACTGTCGCAAATGGCAGCATCGGTTCTACCAGTTTTGTTGAGGAACTTTCTCACACTGGCTCTTTGGGTGTAACTATTGAGCCTTGACGAGAAGCTACACCACTGTCATCACCAAGATTGCCCCGTTAGTGTAGGCCGATATCATCCCAGAATACACTGCAGCGCGTGAGATGTACATTTTCGACCGGAGCCACCTCGCCCTTCGAGACGTACAGATTCTGCTACCGCAATCAGGCTTAAAGTTACATTTGACATGAGACTACTCCAATTGTGAAACCAGCTGATATACAGTGACGATGACAGTGTTTGCAGGGTGCCACTTTCACTTGTGTTGATAGTGACGATTTAGTGGAAACGGGTACCCCGGTTATAGGAATGATCTTAGACCCCAACGTTGTTAGCAAGAATACCCGTCAGCACATGCTGGTAACCGCTCTCAACCGCATTTTCCCTGCCTCCAGGATGATCATCAAAAGCGCATGGTTGGCGCCGTAATCAAACCAATGGATAGTTGAAAAGGGCTAAATAGCCACCAATGTTGCACACTTCTCCGTGGAGTGCTCAAGGCAGCCACAAACTTATCTGCATACTGACATTAGCGGGAAGATTCCAGTGCAGACTGTTAATTGGTGCTGATAGAGCAGTCCTACAAGTTGTCGAGAGCCAAACAATTGTAGTAAAGCAGATCACTAAATCCATTATGTTCGGCCAAGTGCGCGATTTCATTGTTGCCGTAATCGTGAAAATATTCAGCTCCATGTTCGAAGCATACGCCTAGCTGGAGACCGACGTGACCACTGAGCGGGAAGTGACCTTTTTAGGTTACCCAGCATCATTGATGATGATTGTGTTGGAGAAAGCACTTTTACGTGTATTCGCCTGACGGTTGCTATCCAATATGCATTCTTGGATGTACAAAATACCTCCTGGTGGCAATCTCGAAGGGATGTTCTCTCGTAACATTGCAGCTGAACTTCCTTAGTTTCCGGCCTACCATGTGCTTGGTATAATGTCAAATATATCATGGGCCACCTTTCGGCAAAATAGTTTCATTTCTACTGCACCATATGGGCCTAATGAAGCCTAAGAGTTATCTAACCCTCAGCCTCGTCACTATGAATTTGGATCAGAGGACAATCTTCATAATGCCTCAATGTTTGTTTTGACAACGTTACGCAAGCCTCTTAAAGTCACCTCACTACCTAATTATTTTTGGGTATTAGTAACTTGCATGAGCCTGTACTCAATTGATGGCAGGACTGTCTCGAGTTTTTTGAAAAAAGGTTCTTGAACCTGGCATCAGTACTTTGTTGACAGCCCGCCTCGTTTCACGCAAAGTGCCCTCAGCCACGTGGTGGCGGAAAGAGAAACTAAGCGCTTAGGCTGTGTGTGACGGGTATCAATAAAGCTTAGTGGTGTTAGTGTGACTAAAATCAAAGACAAATCCAAATCAGAAACGGTGCGCGTTCAAAGAAGCGTACCTAGCTATCAAAGCGTGAGCTCAAACACTTTCTCAGGAATGTGGCTGGCTAACACTCGCCCCACCGTACAAAGCACTGGAGATAGCCCTCGTATTAAATCCTCCGGATTGCCCAGGTATGCTATGCATGGGTATATACGATTATGGCTTTGTTAGAAACGTACCCATGAGTTCTTTTTACCGGGTGGACCTTCCATGAAATATTACTGTTGATCTCTATTACATCCCTGTGAACTTGTTTAGTCGGTATGTATTGACGAAGAAGGGTTTCTACGAATACACGATTGACAAAACGATGGAAGGTTCTTATTCTCCAACGGGCATGATTTGTATATCCTTTCGGATATGGAACGCACGAGCAATGGTATAAGCTTTCTCTGTGGTGTCTCAGCAACAACCGAAATACAGATCCCATGGGTTAGCCCATAGCACCAATGTGCAAGCAGCACTACACAAAGCCGAAAGAGTCACGGCGTTATAGGAGAACAGCCATATCCAGATGTCCCGACTATAATTTTACAAAACGCCACCAGCCTCTCAAGCTTCAGAACCACTCATAATGCTCAGGCTTCACCCCAGGTGGATATATCGGATCTAATCAATTAACTCTCCAATAAGAAGGCCAATACTTTGATTTTACACCACACCGTCCATTCATGTCAACGCAGGACGATTACCTGGAGTAGATCCGTTTGTTTCCACTGCTTCAGAAGGCAGATGATGCCCCGGTGATTATACTACAACTCATCGGAATTCTGTCACATATAAGAATTTTGCTTCTAAACACGATTTTGGATAAATTAGAGTTGTCTGCTTTAAGCCCCACTCGATCACCTAAGAACGATGGCCAAATCGAAAGATCGTGGATTCGGTACAAGCTACTGGACATGACTTTCCACGTACTGACTTAAATGAGGTATTATGACCTCACACGTATCACCGACGCGGTACATATTCTCAACTGTCTACCACGGCTAAATCTTTCAACTGCAAGGTATCGTACTGTCAACTGTACGCTCTCCATTACGATGAGAAAAAGATGAAAATGCAACACCAACATCAGATTCACTCGCTACGCGTATTTGGTAGTTCATGAGTCTTTATTAAACCTAAGACAAAACTACACAAACGTCTACGGCGAGCAATCAGTCAATCATCGTATAGGTGCTGATTATGAAGTGATAGGCATCACAGTTCTGCTGTAAGGAAGCGCTTCATGTCATTTTTGCTCCTTCGGCCGGAGCCGTACGTCTAATCGGGACTCTGCAAGGAATGCATTAAAAAGGTTGACCTCTCTGTATCTACGTTCACCTTATATGGGATAAGTGCTTTAGTCAACTTACGAACGATCGGTTAAATCGTCTTTAAATTCCCCTGACCTTGCTAAGTTCGATGCAACAAGTCCATTCGTAACCGCTGACCCGGCAGGAAACCCAGAGAGTAGAACAGTAGCCGACTAATGCCGACAAGCCATAGGTGTGGAATATTACTGTAAAGAGGAGCAATCCTGACCTCGCTTTTGCTACTTCTCAATTGAGTCGTCACTGTTCCCAACTCCTTGGAGGATGTTAGCGCGAACTCTTGTTTACTTAAGTAAGTATCGAAAAGAAGAGTTAGTGTTCCGCATAATTGACAGTCCTAAACTCGAAGGATACTGCAACGCCAACTACAGTGATGAACAGGTTGGAGATCCTAATGGAGAATTTTATCTGGTGTTTCGGAGACTTGTAGAGTATACTAGGAATTGTGACCAGAACGGAAGACATGTGTCTCTCTACTCACGAAGCAGAACTCAGAAACTTGGTCAATGCTACCTAGTTCAAAGATGGCTCAGGGGCATTCTATACCAGATCGGTATTGTGAATGAAGAGACTGAAGTGTATCGCTTTTCTGATTCACAATAATCGTGCAGAATTATGAACAGTACCGCAAGGCTACACCGACTATTCCATTGCACATGCATATCGACAAATATGCAAGTACAGATTCAATATCATACACGAGCCAGGCTCGAATAAAGATGCCGTGATCTTTACCAAAGCTTTGAGCGAAACAGATGCGCTCAACAAGAGAGTGTTAGAGGGTGTACGACTTACGTACGCTCATCTAACATTTAAACCTCCACTGATCTTGCGGGGTGCTTGCTTCCCCTGCTAGTCTAGTAGGATCAAGATCCCAATTCTTAGATCAGAACAACAGGATAAGTCTAAATGAGAATCAGCATCATGCCCCTTGATAGACCGCGTGACCTCCGACATATATAGCCAGGTGAGTGAACATCAGTCGTGCGTCCTCCAACAACACTCCATTGTTTGTGTTGGTCAAGGCAAAAAGAGGATCCCTCTAGATACTGCGAACGAGTTGCGCTCAAAGCTTTTGTAAAGACGTCGGCATCGTTTGAAGAGCCTGAAACATGGATGGTCTTGAAGTTATAGGTATCCAATGCCTGTTGTAACTTGTCCCCACGTTCATTAACATCCTCATAGTATTAGCTGGAATAAGCAAACTATTCAGGATCTAGCAGGAAGACTGAGAGTCAGATTGCAGACAAACTAGATCAGTTTCATCAATGCATCCAACCTGACTTAGAATGCTTCCTAACCATTCACCGAGCTTAACTGACCTCACCAGTGTGCGAATTTACAGTCGTTTCCATCTTTTAGACACCCAGTAGATGGGGTATACACCGAAGCGCCAGATGAAGCCTCCATGAGGGTACCTAACCTGGGCAGTAAGTTGCGTCGCAGAAACCTTCAAGTTTGGGTTTCTCGATCTTGCCTTCCACTAGCTTCCTTGTGCTATGTTTGCTCAAGTACACTAAGGCTCTCGCTAACGCTTGCCAATGCATCTAAGATCTCCACAGTGAGGGCTCAGCCGTGATGTAGTGAATGCTAGAAAGGGTCTACTACTTCCGACAATATAGTTAACTGACCCTACCGCGGACATATAACGGAGATGAATCTGTTTTGACAGAAGATTAGTATCTTCCATCTCCTTGGGATTTAATGACTCCCATCCAACGAGTATTTTACCCGGCTCGGACTTCACTTTTGCTAGGTGTATCTCAATATTCGTGGTTATAGCAACATCGTCTCCTGAAATCAGATCTTTGCTCCCCAATCTCTTGAAGTAAGATTGAATGACGTCTTCAAAGTCTCCAAGGAGCTCCGTTGTGGTTTTCTGACTTTCAAGTGTTAATCCTTCTGCAGTATGTTTACGGATAAGGAAAGGTAGGTTCTCCCGATTCAGTCAGAGATAACCGGCTTTTGAGCTGTAAGACAATCTCTTAAGCTTCAGCTCGGGATGCAGAAGTTATTGCATATCGTCGACGTAGACGACAAGCAGAGTACGAATACCATTTCTGACTCTGGAGAAATGGCTAGGTGAATTTGGTGCATGATCGAAGCCGAATGAGTATAATATTCCTTTTTTGGTGAACCACATTAAAGGTGCTTGTCTAGTTCCAGAAATGGGTTTCGTTATTCTGCAAACCTTGCTAGTTTTATCAGAAAATCCTTCTGGTTGGTACAGGTCCATGTCACGGTATAGGAAAGCAGATATAATATCTACATGCAGTACGGTCCAGCTGAATTGTACTTTCGGGCCATCAGCTTCCGTACAATTTCCATGCCGACTACTTCACTGAATGATTCATTATATGTCGATAATTTCCTTCTGCCTGTTACCACCGTCTTACCTCGTACTTGAGTGCAACTCCATTTGGTGCTTTCTTCTTTCTCAATATCCAGTGAGCACGATGGACAGCTTCTTCTTTATGGGGATCTACAAGTTCCCATACTTGGCGTTCTTTCAGTAACCGCGTGACTATAGGCTTGAGGCCAGAAGGCAGAATGTAGACCGCATGTTTTCAGTAGGCTCTTTCCAGTGTCTTTGACAGAGGCCATTTCACGTTCAATCTGTCCATTGTTCTCGGGCGTGTGAGACGGGCTAAACTGAGATTTAATTCCGAGTTCTGCGAGAGCATTTATCGTGACAAAGTTCTTGAATTCGCTTTCTTTGTCACTCTGAATACGACTTATTGGATTGGTTGGAAACTCAGCTTGGATCTGTTTCACAAAAGTAAATAACGCATCCGAGGCGCCAGATTTGTGTATTAAAGGAATGAGCCAAAGATATTCTGTATAGTCATCATTGATGAGCATGAACAAGTGATGTGTTGTGAGTCTGCAGCCTTCTTTTTGTCGGTGTAATTGATTGGACCAGACAAATCTACGTGTAGTAGTTGTAGAGGAGCGTGAATTTGATGTGTTGTTCTAGGATGTGCGCTTTCGGTCTCGTTTTGATAGAAGTACAGCAGAGAAATTCAGTAAGGTTATAATATCCAGACACAGGACAACCTATTGTACGTAATAATGTTGGAAATTTGCTTGGATTAAGATCGCGCGAGAATCGCCGGATCTGATAGCTTTGTTGAGCTCTGTTTAGAGAAACCTTTTCCTGATGTTGATTTGTTCTTATTGTTGTTATTGGAAGTTCTTCTGTTGAAGTTGTTCAATTCATTGTTAGAGTTTTGATCTCCTCTAGGAGGAGATTTGGAGCGGTATCTGCGATTTGAACTGCGTTTATTGGAGTTGGCAGAAGTGGCAGGCTTGTCAGGAGGAATGTTCTTGATTTTCCAGTATAGGAAGTTAAGAAGCTCCTCGATGGTGTGGAACGAATCAGGTTCGATACGCCATTCCATCATTTTATCCAAGATGCTGGAATAATGAGGTTGAACTGTAGTTTCAAAGAAGTAGCGAACCATGGCAATCGCTGACGCGGAAGAGTCCGTAGAATGGAATTCTAAACCGTAGTAAATGAAAGATTTCAGACGGTGAATGTAAGCTTTTGCCGATTCGGTAGGACCGTATGGAGTGGGCGGTTTGAAGAAAGATGAAGGTCTGTCGTTGAGGACAGTAGGCCCACTTTCATTTTTGAGTTCAGCGAGAACCGCGTGGGTCGTTAGCCTGTCATATTGTGCCTCGAGTTCAGCTGCTTTTTCTGCAGGAAGGCGAGTAAGTAAGGCCTTTGCAATATCGAGGGAGACTCGCTCTTTGAGTAGGGAACTCAGTTCATTGGTGTGCAACCATGGGTAGCAACGAGGGAATATACTATTCATGTATGCCACATAAATAGGACGCAGGCTATCTCCGTCAGAGATTTTTGGAAACTTCTGAATCTTTTCTGTGAGATTGATGATGGTACTGACCTGATTTTCTTTGACGTGATTGAGAGAGGCAGCTTTGCGAATCTCAATTGAGAAGATGTCATCGTGAATCAAGGAGGGACCAGAGTTTTCGCTGGAGTATCCTTTCCCTGATGTTGATTTGTTCCAATTGTTGTTATTGGAAGTTCTTCTGTTGAAGTTGTTCGATTCATTGTTAGAGTTTTGACCTTCTCTAGAGTTGGAGGTGTGTCTGCGATTGGAACTGCGTCTGTTCGAGTTGGCAGAAGTGGCAGCTTTGGCGGGAGGTAACTCATCGATTTTATCGTGGAGATAGCGAAGGTACTCTTCGACAGTGTGGAATGAATCCTCAGGATCGGATCGCCAAGTTTTCGCTATTTCCAGAATATTCGAATAATGAGGTCGCAGAGTCTCCTGGAAGTGTTTCCGAACCGTGAGAAGACTGAGATGGGATGTATCATCAGGACTAATTTCCATACCGTAGTAAAGGAAACGTCTCAGGCGGTTAATGTATTTGGAAGCAGATTCCGTTGGACCGTAAGGTTTGGGATCCTCGATAAACGATGAAGTTACGTTAGTTATGCGCATAGGATCTCGTGCGTGACGGAGTTCACGGAGAACCGAGCAAGTTGTGAGTTTCATATTGCTTTGCCGAATTTCAGCTGCCAGTTCCTCCGGAAAGCGAGTCAACAGGGCTTCGGCGACTGCATATGAAGCACGCTCTTTACCAGTTGTACCAAGTTGGTTAGTGTGCAACCACGGATAGGCAGTGGGCAAGTCGCTGTGCAGATAAGCCACATAAAGCGGACGCAGACTGTCGTCTCCAGAGATTTTAGGAAACTGTGAAACGATATCTTCGAGGTCCATGATGGTTTCGAGCTGGCAGTCTTCGATGTAAGCTAGCGGGAGAGCTTTGCGAATGTCAATTTCGAAGATGTCGTCGTTGATCAAGGATGGACAAGGGGTTTTACTGGATGATTCCTTATCCTTGGCCTTAAGCAACGTAGGTGCAGCTACGAGATTGAGGTCTCTACCAGCATCATCGAAGAAAGGCGTTGAGTCGGTAGAGTCGTCAGCCATAGTGAAGGAGCAATCAGGAGCAATCAGGAGGTGTTTAGTCGAAATGAATAATCTGGAATTGGTTGCCGATAAGTGAATTGACTAGAGTGTTACCGCGAATGCAAGAAAGGTCAACGGCTTGTAAAGAATATATTTATCGGGAACAACGCAGGTTATTTGACACTGGCGTAGGTAGGGTTGTGTACCACGCTTAAAATGTGGATGAATTTTATTAGTCCACGTACTAAGGTTTGGGTAAGGGCATAATCAACGTGATAGGAACACACCAATCCCTGCCGGAAAAAATTTGTCCAAGTACGAATAATGTTTTAAACGGTGCGGAGTAAAGAAACATTAGCCCTTCACAACTACTGCAATTTAAAGTGAGAAGTTGCCCTTGAAAAGGAACCACTTCAACATGTTGATGTGGTCGTTAATGGCATTGGGATGGTAGGCTGAATAGCAACTTCCGCTGAATTGGGAAATCCGGTTAGGGACCAATCTACAATAGGATAAAATAGGAAGGGCCTATTGGCCATGCTCTGACCTCAGTATATCTGACATGGAGCCCAATGGGTGTTTTCTAGGCAGTTTCCCCGCCATAGGCCTACCTTCAAAACTCCTCCGGCACATCTTTCCTCCGATCGTGGAATACACTCAAACACCTCGTTCCCACTTCCTCGGAACAAGGAGAGGCTTGTGCCCTGCCCTGTTTTTTTTCTCTCTAGACCCTACCCATGGTGCTCTAATGAGAATTTCCCGCATGGGGCAGCTCGCACCCTAGCGCATAGGCATGATAATTTTTTCTTCCAGTGGCAGTCATCCGGATACCCAAGAAAATCCGCAACTGGGCCAGCGGAGGGACACACTATCCGAGATATCTCTTCAACCCCTCTTTATTCGTGACTACTTGCTCACACCTTCTGACCACTCTGAGTGTATATGAATTTTTTTTTCCACGCCCATCTTCTAACTTGTGACCTGTTATGCCCTGATCGAGAATCCACGTGGTAAATTCCCATGACAAAAGACGCCAGTTCCACCAGACCGCCCGATCGGTCCTTGACGATGTAAAATCTCTTCCGCCCCTGGTTTGAGACCCATCACCATGTTGTGACTTGCACAATAAAAACACGAAGCCCCGCATCGATCAGCCGTTAGTGTGTCCCTCACGAGACTAAACCTATATCGGTTTATTCACGGTCGCCCGCACTAACACCACAACCCAACTATCTTTCTCATCTCTAATCAAGGATTAGGGTACTGTACTTTACCCATACCCTTGATTAACAATTATGGTCCTATTTTTGCTCATTGGTCCATCTAGACCATGATCGAACTTACTGACTATATTCATTTACTTACGGGATCTTATAATTTTTTTTCTCTCTGTCTTCCCCGTAGCAATAAAAGTTGACTGTCCGGCCGTGTTCTCAAACCCCCATTACTTCCTAAACATTGACTTCGGTCTCCATCTATCCCTCTATAATATTTTACGTTTGATTCACTTCGGTATATTCCTCAATGACCGAACGCCAAAACGCCCTCGCTACTAAACGTTCAAAGGCATCAACCACCTCCCACTCTTCCCCGGAGGTTCACCTTCCCTCAGAGTCCTCTCATGCTGAGGCTCACTCCGACGTTTCTCGCGATCAATCGTCCTCAGCCAATGAAAACTCGGCTACTAAGGGGAGCGAAGACGACGCTACAACCTTTGAGTCTGCCAGAGAAATCCTTGAACGTACTCACCTTGGTTCATCTCACTCCCAGCTGCCCTACACACATCTAACTCCCTGCAGCTCTAAAACCGCAGACTTGATCCTTGCTGATATGAAAACTGCTTTCCGCCGCTTTCCTCATGTATGTGATTCTTCTCAACTACCGGCATTTCTCTGGGAACTCGAAACTTATCTACGCACCCAGGAATTCAACCTATGGCCGGTTGTTTTTTCTTCAGGTCTTCCCCAATCGAAGGTAGAATACGACCTTTATCTTCACCGTGCCTGTATCTACAAAATTGTGGCGCTGTTCTCCTCCATAATGCTTAATGAAGTGTTTCCACACATTCCAGCCACACTCTCTGAGGCCAAAAACCTCATTCAATCCAGCATTGTTCTAGACTCTGGTTCGTCCGGACGCACTCACGCTAGCCTGGTCTTTCACTTTCGATCCACTCGGGAGACCATTGGCGAATTCAACCAGTCGGTCCGTCACAAATTCTTCCTGCGTACCGGTCTTCGCACCACCGAAGCCCCTGCCGGCTTCGCTCTTAACATCCTCCACGGCCTTCTACCCAACTATGAGAACCTGTTCTCCGCCTTGGCTGACAAGTATCACGACAAATATCTCAAGCGCTCCTTCGACTCAACTGAGTCCTTCCTTATATGGCTTGCCAAGACTGAAGCAAAGCTGCCACCCGCGATACGCTCCCCTGGTGGCCCTTCTCGTAGGCAGACGCACCCTTCGCGCAACAGTTCTCATTCTGGCCACAACCGTTACTCGACGCGCTCCTTTAACCCCAATGGGCACACTGGACGCCCCAACTACACCTTGAACTCGAAATCAGTCCACTCCGTACGTCTCGATACTCACGTCTCCACCTCTGCGCCTACCTCTTCTCGCTCGCATGATCTTGATGTTTTCGACTTTTCTCACAACCCCACAGGCTAGGTCGATGGACCCTCGGCGGTAGCCGCACCTGAGGGCGTATCCACCAAGTCTTGGCTAGTAGACTCCGGTGCTACCATCTCATGCACTTCCGACTGGACCCTCCTGTGCTCACCGCACACTATTAAACCCTTCTCAGTGATCACCGCCAGTGGTAACAAGCTTCGCGTTACTCACAGAGGCCACACCACTCTTTCACTTCTGCGTGTAGCTGGACGGGGAGCCCGGACTCTTCCAGTCCGCTTTCCCCTCTATTTCATTCCTGAACTATCCGGCAGCATTCTCTCTGTGTCCTCGTTTTTTCTCAACGACACGCTTCTTGCTACGCCGGTCGCGTATACAACTCACCCGCGGTCCACATCCTTTATGACCTCTCCTCGGTCTATCTTCTCGCAATACAAGGTGAATACAAATCCGGACTCTACGTCACACCCAACCCAGGAGACCTGATTATGATTCTACGTCCACCTCCAACGAAGACCCCTCGCATCGCAGCTCTCTCCTCTAACCACCCTCTCGCGTACTGGCACTCCCTGCTTGGTCACGCCAGTGCGCCGCATATTCACAACTTATTAGGCTTTCTTCACTTCACTCATGAACGGGACAACTTCACACTCCAGGGGTGTGATGCCTGCAACCCTGAATGTTGTACTGACCATGGGCACCCTGCCCGCAGCACCGATCTAGTCACTCAACCTCTACAACGACTCCATGCGGACTTATCTGGTCACATGGCTGTACCCTCAGGCTACCAACCCGACAAGATTCTCCCTCGAAGCAGCTTCTCTGGTAGTAACCTCTTTCTTCTAGTCGAAGACCAATACACCAAGTTCCTCTGGTTCATTCCCCTTGCTTCCAAGGCTGAGGCTCCTGACGCCTTACTTCAACTAATTCGTCATCTTCGCATCGCTTACCCGAACTTTACCATCTCTGAATTTTTTTCTGATCTGGGTTCGGAATCCACCACGCTGCACTTCACAAATGAATTCGAAAAACTAGGTATTGTTCGTTACTCCTCACCCGCTCTTGTCCCTGCCATTAACGGCATCATTGAACGTGCCATGCGCATAGTGAAGGAAGCTTGTCGGTCCATATTGGCTGAGAGTGGGCTGCCTCCAGGTCTCTGGCCGCAGGCTATCGCCACGCCGTGTTTACCCAGAACCTGCTATCTCGAGCCTCCTCCAATCCTCAGGCCCGCTTTCCATACTTTGACTTAAGCGTCGACAGTCTCGTGGAGGAACTAATCCTTCCCAAACTACAATCCATGTATGTTTTCAAAACCAAATATGATTCACTCGGAAATGAGATAAAGAAGAAAACTCGTCTGGTTGTCAAAGGGTTCCTTCAGCGACCAAGAATCGACTTTACAGACACTTACAGTGAAGTTGTGTCCATGGATTCAGTCCTACTAGCTCTCAGCATTGCTGTGCACCACGGCTGGGAAATTCTCCAACTGGATGTCAAATCTGCATTCCTGTACGCCAAAATGTCGGAAACTACTTATGTCACACAACTAGAAGGAACTGAAGATGGAACTAACAGAGTGTGGAAACTCAACAAAGCCCTCTACGGTCGTAAACAAACTCCACTTGAATGGTTTAGAACCATGAAAGAAAAACTAGAGGAAATCGGATTTAGACATGTCTCTGAAACTCCAGGGCTGTTCCTCCGTCTAAACAACGGAAGTAAATCACTGCTGACACTCTATGTGGATGACATCCTAATATTTTCCGACTCACTCTCAGAGGCCTCTCATACAAGAAACCAGATCAACAAGTCGTTCGAGACCGACGTCTCAGGTTTCCCTGAAGACTTCTTCTCACTGCACATCCAACGTGAAGGTAATGGTCTAACTATTGACGCTGGAAAGAACGTTCGCGAAATTCTACGCTCCTTCGCTGATGTACTTCCAGAACACAAATACTTCAAGAACACTAGCTGCATTCTCCCGTCTGAGGCAGGAAAAGCAGTCCTGCTTGAAAAACTTGAAGAAGATGGCATTAAACCTAAAAATGATCTAAGTAAACTCGCTGCACCACTGCCAGAATCACTACAAGTAAGATACATGTCTGCAGTAGGATGTCTAAACTATCTAGTTGCAAAAGCTCGACAAGACATTGCCTTCGCAACGTCTCAACTCAGTAGACACACACAAAAACCCAACCATCTACACTGGAAAATGCTCATACGTCTAGTGTGCTATGTAAGGAACAATTCCGACGCACGCCTTGTATTCTCCAAAAGCGACAAACTTCGCGTGGAAGGCTAAACAGATGCCGCCTTCAGCGGGAATCAAGTAAGACATCCTCATGGAGGTTTTCTACGGAAATTGGGAGGATGCCTAATGATTACTATTGGGAATCCAGACGCGAAAAGCGAGCTTGCCAAAGTATTCATGAAACCGAACTTAGAACTTTGGTAAACGCCGTCACCTACGGGAATTCTATCAGAGACACTCTTGTCCAAATTGGCGAATGGGACAAGGTGAGCCAAAGTGTCCTATATACAGATTCTCAATCGGCTTGGCGCGTTATGACAAACGATAATTACACGATCGCCACTCAGAGACAGAGAAATCATCTCGATGTCATTAAAGACAAACTAAAATATGGTCGAATCCAAATTAACCACTGTCCTGGTGAAAAGAATCTAGCTGATGTGTTAACCAAGCCACTGTCCGCAGAAGAAGCCAGAACTAAAAACAGTGAACCGATCAAATTCTACCATTCCTCTACATACAGTGGAGGGAGTGTTGGATAACTCAGCTATTTAAGCTAACCTCGCCTTACTTCTAACCATCCGTTATAGGTAAGTCTAATCTACCACACTAGTCGTACCAATAATTGGATCCCTGGTATAATGTAAGTCTCTAACTAGGTGTCAGATGACTAGGAAGGGCCTTTTTGGCCATGCCCTGACCTCAGTATATCTGAAAAAGGCAGAGAACTCGATCAAATACTAGTAATATATTGGGGTCACACTAGTAGGTAGAACCAAGCTTTTCTCTTACAAAGTTACCTGAGGTAGTTATATAGTCAAGTGAGTGAACGTAAGTCATGCGTGCTCCAACACAGCACGTAATTAGCTGTTGTACCAGAATAGGCATGCCATTTAGCCTTGGTGGACAGCGTTACCTCTGCCAAGCGTTAAGTTTTGAATATACAAACACGCGGAGAGTCAACGTGATCATGTGATATGTAAACGGTCTGTATAGTCGCTGGTATAGTCTCTAACAGTATTAGCGTGTTCCCGATTTCCCACAGAACCCACCCTAAAGTCACCGTGCAATTAATACATTGAACAGTACATGATTTGGTAACTCTGCGTCTACATAGTGTGTTTTCTGCACCAAGTGTATTGCGAGGAGTTTCTACATAATACTTTAATGCCTAATACATATGCCACTAATTTAAAAAAAAGTTTAGTTGTTATTCACCTCTTCCACACGAACGCCTTTGACTGTTTTACGAGATGAGTACATTTTGATAAAAAAAAAAAAAAAAAATAGGAGATAACTATTTTTAGCATGTGCAACCTGGCTACACTCCTGGGACGGACGGGTGTACGAATGGGTAAACAATGATACTTGACCTAACCCCACCATTTCCTATTTTGGATGTGCCCCCCTGAAGTATATAAGGAGATAGAAGGAAGGAATTGTACGCACCTTCATCACACCACTTCTTCGGAAAAAAAAGGTGAAAATCCCCGCTCAATCCCCAGGGATGAAAGCGGGAACGAGATGGTTCATACCCCCAGGTTCTACACTAACATTCATTGGATGATACTAATCTCCATGCATGCCTGAGCAGTAACAAGGGTCGGAGCCGCTATACTCGACAAACAAGCCAATGACAATTTGTTGGTTATATAGTAGTGTTGCGTATTTCAGCCGCACGCTTGCCTTTAGGACAGGCATGAAGACGAGCCCAAAAAAAAAGA